>CAXKVX010000838.1:0-241218 GCA_964058865.1 Eleocharis quinqueflora | reverse complement strand
GTTGCAATGCAGTGGATACATTTATGGTTGTTGTAGATGGAATTGAGAAATTACCTCTGAAAAGTCATGAATAAACTCATCTTTCTCCTTCTCAACCGTAGCCAGTTCCCTCTGCAATACTTCCATAAACTGTAAGATAAACAGAAACATACACAATTAGCAGCTTAATGGTAGAGGATGAGCAGGAGAGAGAGAGAGCACTTGGCAGCTCCTGCCAAGCTTTCAAAAAAAAGAGAGGAGAGAGAGAAAACCTGCTTGGTACGGTCTTCAGCAACTACATCATGGAAACCGGCAGCCTCAATCATCTACATTAATTGTAATAATATCAATATATGAGTCATTATGTAAAATGCCTGTCCACTTTACTGATTAGAATATTACGAATAAGATAGCATAAAATCCTACACTACATCCCTTTATTGGATTCTAGAACTCCAACATTTTTCAGGGGGGGGGGGGGGGGGGGGGAGAAATCAAGAAATCAGACGTGCAACTATAAAACTGGCCTGATACCATTAGAAGGAAAAGGGTAAAAATATACCTTTCCATAAGTTTTCACATCATAGAGATTATAACCACTCTGTTTAATGTACAGCGCAAATTCCTCTGAGGGAGTGCCTTCATTCTTGCAGTAGTCACTTATCAGAAGCTTACCACCAGGCTTCAGCCAGTCATAGAAGGTCTTGAACAATGCAGGCTTATCCTACAATAACAGAAAAGGAAAGGGTTCATAAGCATAAGTAGCACTTAGGCTTAAGCATTACGAGTAAAACCAGCACTATTTTGTTAAAGGGAAGGAAAAAGAAAATGCATATTATAAAATATGTACTTGGATATGGAGAATGGTATCACGGCTATAAATGACGTCAAAGGACTTATCAGAATAAATTTTCTTGGTACAGTCGGCAACCTCAAACTCGACCGAGCAACTGCGGCCAATTGCACGCTCAAGGGCAAAAGAGATCATGTTTATGGATAGATCTATACCAACCACATGTACATCGAAATTCTCAGACATGTAGAAGTCACCTCCTCCAATCCCACAGCCAACATCGAGTACCTTCTGTCCTGGCTTTAGATCAAGTTCCCCGACAAACTCCTTTGTAGTTTCTGATTTAGTAGGAAAAAGTATGCATGGATATCAGTTAACAAGGTCGGTTCTCCGCTTATTCAATATGGAATTAAAGTATGAAAAGCGTACCAATTCCACCAGTGCTGACATAGCCTTCACCAAAGATCCGCTCATAACGTAAAATCCCATTTGTCTTATACTGCGCATTGTCCAAGAACTGTTGGAACCCTCTGTCATTATCTGATTTCACCTTTTCCCAAAGCCAGCATATCTAAGATATTAAAACATGTTTGGTCAAAATTTTACTGCATGTCATTCCTTCTGACGGTAGATGTCAAAGCAGGAAAAAGCAAAATTAGGTGGAGATGTAAGAAGATTAATAATTACCTGATTTTGGTTTTTCTTGTTCTTGACGTATGCGCCAATGCATTTGCAAGTGATTAAGGATAATTCGTAGGAGTTACCTTGTTCATCATACGTGTGACATTCCTTGAATACCTGTTCTTATTAACATTAACTAATAAATATAAAGGACAAGTCAAAAGCAAATTCTGTTGTGGGTCAAAAATAACTTGGATTGCACTACTATTGGTGACAATCAACGGTTTTAATTGATTCTAATAACACTTTTGATGAATATTTTGATCCATAGAAGAACTACTTGAATTGAAATACTAAAATAGAAGCTCCTTGTAGAAATTAGAAAAGAGATTTATGAACCAAAACTTTAATGGCTGTTTGTTACATAAAGGATATATGGTAAGAAAGACTCCTTTTTATAATCTTCAATTAGTTTATTTTTCACAAAATTGCTAGTTGTTGATCAATATTTGCACAACTTTAATCCAACTTAGAGCTTCCCTAACTAAACCACTATTTATTAAGTAACAGGTACAGCCATTTCTGACATCAGTGTGGCTTAATATTGTGAAAGTAGATCGAAAGAAAACACCTGACCTTGGTATAAGACCTGGGCTCTCGGTAGTGAGTGGGATTAACCTTCCTTTTGGAGTCACCTGATTGATGGAAGCACGACTCTCTGAAGAAAATGAAACCTCCTGGTTTTAGCCATTTTACCATCCTCTCTGCCAATTTTTCAACCTATAGAATAAGAATGTTTTAACAAGCCTGCAAGTTTTTAACCTAGAAAAATGTGACAGTATCAAGCAATTTAATCCCAAAATTTAACTAAATAAAGATCCGAGCATAAATCCTATGTAACGCAGAATTCAAGATCAGGGGCATTTTGGAAGATTCAGGTATTCTGATTAGCTTTATACAAAAAGCCTTTAACATGTAATAGAATATCACATTAACCTTACAAGCACAAGCACATACAAAGAAATGACTATAGATTCACCTCTTCATCAGAAAGATACATGAGCAACCAGTTGGAAAAAATTAGATCAATTGACTCAACATCAATAGCAAGTTCGGGAGAGGTGACGTCAGCACACATGAAGCTTGCATTTTTGAAATGGCCATTGATGCTTTCATTCTACACAAATTCTCACATTAGTTAATTCAGAGGTGAATCAAGTAGATGAAATACAAAAAAAGAAATAGCAACAAAGCTCTACAAGGAAAAAATTGAGACTAATCATTATTTCAACTTCCAAGTTCAATCTCTCAGATCAATAATCAATATTTTCAAGGTTCAATCTCTCATCTTTTTTCCAGCTTCCGTCTTATTCGGAGGGTAAACTTACTACCACTCTGTATCACCAATTTTTGGCCAAAAAAGGGAAATCCGCAAAGACTGTCTGTTTCTTATAAATATGCAAACTTAAACAGCAAAACCAAGGACGATCCAACTTTTCAACTTTATTTATAAATGAAAAGTTCTTCACCAAAATAACAAAAACAAACAAACCTTCTTAATGACACTTTCAATGAAATCTAGGGCCAAGACATGACCAGCTTCTTTGGCCAATTCTCCTGTGAAACGGCCGATTCCCGCACCCAGCTCTAAAACAGATTTCCCTTTGTAGCAGGGTAGCAAGGAGAGAACCTACAAAATTTATTAAAAGAAAATTACTAATTTGACATGACCTTAAGGCGTGTTCTCACATACAGATATGTTCGTATTGATCAGCCATGATGTTTGTATCTGAAGCATGCTGTATCAGTACAACCTGAATGTGGTTTAAGCAGCTGCTTGTCTGATTACTTTCACTAGTTCATAGCTTCATTCCTACACAAACTTTTCTTACAACACGTTAAGCTATGATACTGTTAAATATACCTCTGGTCTTTCTTCCTTGTCAAGATCAGCAGCACGTGAATCAAGCATCATGGCCTCAACAGTAAGGTCTTTTGAATGCTCTAGCCAGTAGCTCTTTTGTACATCCCTTTCTTCATGCCCTGATTTACATGAGTTGCTCAATTAATCTTCTTCCAATGAATCAGAATAAAAAGAAAGTGGCATGAAGCACATATATTCATTTTCAGGTCACCTTTTGGCGTTTCAAAATCGGCATCACTAAGAACTTATACTTTTCAAAGATTGCTTTTGTTCCTAAAGGATCGCTAATTTGGATAAGCACAATTTATTAGCACCAAAAGGTGACATATCGTTATTAAGAGTGAAAAAACACAACAAACAAATCAGATAACCATAAACACCATCTGTTTGACAAAATTTCTCTTTAGGAAATTGCTTAATGTGGGTACATATCTTACCAGATATCACTCCTCTCAGATATACAGATTGTAGGAGAACGCTAGACAGATCTGGATCGTCCATTTCAGATCAGTGTCCAGAGTACACCTGAAAGATAGCCGACCTGCCATCTGAATCAAGCATGATCTGGACCATCCGATCAGACAGGAACTATCCAGATTTTCGTAACGTGCTCATTACAATCGGGATTGAGTTATACAAGTTCCAATCAAATGTACTGGTTCCAATCAATTTAGAATCAGTAGCCTTTATAAGGTATATAGCCAGGAGAAACCAAAAGTCATATTTTTTTTACCAAAAAAGAAATTTTGATCCAGCAATGGTTTCCCAATCCTAATGCCAGTAAAATTAAAATTTGAAAGATTTTTGTATCATTAGATCAGAGTCCTCTGACTAGAGGAGGGTACGAGAAGAAGTGCGTGAACAGAAATTGTGCATGCTGGCTGCTAGATGATTTTATCATACTCAGATCAAGATCAAATTCAAACAGATAGATCACATATGGCTGGATTAAGTTGTAATATTATAAATACAAGGATGGAAATGAACAATTTGCTATAAATCTGATTTGAGGTCCTTCTTACCATTGATAGCAGATGCCATTGTTGTCCTTGACTCCTTGGAGAAATTTGTTTCTGTTCTAGTTTGTTCTTATTAAATTAAAAGATTTGATAAAATCGAGGGGCTAAATCACTAATTAAGATCCCTCGATTGCAAGCCGAGCTCTAGAGAAGCTCCGAGATCTACTATTGTAAGCCCGACCTCTCTGCTGCATATAGTACTACTACTACCACTACTGATAACTAATCTACTTTTAAATCTCAACGAGGAACAGAAACTATCTGTAGAAAGCAATGGAAGAAGAAAAATGGAGGAGATCAAAATAAATAAAAATTTAGAATGGGTTTTGTCAGGGACTCAGGGATTTTGTTGGTGTTTTATAGAGGGATCCGATTCCTCTACCGCGCGGTACCGACGGACGTTCAGATTTACTGTCCTGTCAGTTACGGACGGCCCAGATTTGATTCAGGAGTCTGATATTATAAAGTTTAGTTTGCACGAATCTTGATGCAAATTAAAGACCGAAATTTGCTGCGCGACATGCACAGTAACAGTGCCGCACGGTAGAAGATCTCGTTCCTTTATAGAGGGGAGGAGAGGGAGAACCGGAGAAGGGGAGGAGCTAGTAGGATTTGAAATTGTTGAATGCACTCGGTGTCCCGATCTCAATTCCGTCTCCTCTTCCTATCTAGATTTGGTTCTATTTATTTATTTTCTATATTTGCTGCTCTTACTACAACCAAGAGAAAAAGATAGTAGTTAAGGCTTACCTTGATTGTAGATGGATGTTGATATTTTTTATTTTTATAATTAAAATTTTTAAATTTAAATAATTGTGTGTTTACTTTTACAACACCTTTTTATAAATTATAACACATGACAGGTATAAACATCATTTAGATAATAATAATAATAAAACTATAAAAGTTAATAAGTTTTATATGAAAATTATATAGCTCTCAACTTTATTACCGATCAAATAAAAAAAATTAGATAAAAAAATATATGGTTTAAAAATAAAAATGTGCCACTTCAAAGGACAAGAGGGGTGAGTTGCATCTAGCACTAGCACAATATATTGGTTGTGCACTTCTCTATATTATGATTCACCCCGATTATGATGGAAGAAGAAGGATTGTGAAATTCTAAAAAAAATCTAAATCTATCTCATTCCGACTTTTGAATCATGAGAAATGCTAAAAAGGCTTTACAAATCACAAACTATCACACTAAAATCAGCTGCTTCTAACTGTTCCATGTATGAAAATTGCACTATTATTTTTAAATGGGCAAAAGAAATTTCAATCGACGTTTCTAGACTATCCAATAGTAAATATTTTTTTACAATAAAAAGAAAAAGATTTTCTAAAAATAAACATGATAGTAATTATTTTCTATCCATCCCAAAAGAAAATTGAAAAAAAACATAATTTGGTCTTTGAAGGATTTTATTGGATATTATTTCAATTGATTTGGATTGACTATTTGAATTCCAAAATTTTAAATTTGAATGAACAACATTTATTGTAGTACAAAATCAAATTTGTACTTCAATTAAAGAAGTGTTCGATCACAGACATTATTCTCGGTATTATAATTAACATCAACTGTTACGAGAAAATATAGTGAAATATAAGTTTTTAAATAAATTCTAAACTCATTTAATGGAATTCAATATTTTGTTTGTGCCTTAGTTTGATAATTTTTAAAGAAACAATTAGTGAATTAGTTCATTTTAGTTGATTCAGATAGGTTCCGCTATAGATACACATTATAATCTTAGATACTCATGATCAAACTTCATATAAACTTAAATGCATGATTTTTATGTTTAAAGAATTTTTTTGTGTCAATTGAATCAAGAGAATACTAAAGTTGAGTGATGATTATTATTATAATAAATCTTACTGCATTTCCATGTTGGAAATATAATTTATTTAAAAAGGCTGCATTAACAGTTTTATAATTCTATTTTTTGCACTTTTACATCTTTTCATGATCGTAGCATCGATATACTGATTACTATTGTTTTGTATTTGAGCTTTCAAGGTTCTCGATTTTTTGAAAAAAAACAATAAGCAAGATATGTTCGGGAGGGAAGTAAATTTTCTACAGCGCAGCAGAGATAAGCGGTCCAAATTTTCTACGCTGTAGGCTGCGAACAACTCAGATTTAATTCAGGAGGTCTGATATTATAAAATTTAGCTCGCACAAATCTCAATACAAATCAAATGTTGAAATTTATTGCGCAGCACGCACATTATTTTTGCTGCGTCGCATTCTGTTCGGGAGAGACTAGAGAGAAGTGAGATTTATTTTAGGTCTTCAGTAGACCGGGTGTAGGAAAGACAAATTGCCAGGAGGAGCGAGTTTGGTCGTTCGTGATAACTTCATCAGTCTGACCCGTAAGTACGTCAATATAGCCCATCAGTTCGCTCATGTCTCTGATCGGGACATTCATTCGGTCCATAAATCTCTATTCTCTTGTTGTAAAATTCTTCATTAATCATCAACCTCTTGCATAAGGATGCTTATCTGGTGCCGCGCGGCACTATCCGAGTGTCAAGAACAACACTGTCATGCGGGATCAACGCTGTGGATTTGATTTAGAAGGTTCGTATTTTTTAAATTTAGTTTGCACGAATCTTGATGCAATTGAAGGGTCTATATCTCTTACGCGACACGTACTGCGCGACATAAGATCTAGTTCTCTTGCATAAGGGTAGTACTGTCAACTCAACATGTTTTGAATGTTTTGCATTTCATTAGCGAATGACGCAACATTACATGCAAGAGATTTTAATTGCTTTAATTAAACACAACATTAAATGCAAGTGATTTTGGTTGCGTTAATTAAATGCAACGTAAACACAAATTATCGATTTCATTTCGTTTAATTGTGTTTTTAAATTTAGTATTCTTCGAATCTAAAATATTTGGCTTGCAGAGTTGAAATAGGTGAAATTGTAGAGACTTAAATGCTTCTAGCCCTATACGTGCCGCTTTGCTCTCTCATTTCTCCATTTTTTCTCTCTGTCTCTCTAGCTCTCTCTCTCTCTCGCTCTCTGATACTCTGACTAATGACATATCTCTCTCTCTCTCTCGTGCACGTTGCCCGAGGCATTGTCGAATGAAATCTCAGCTTGTCGACTCATTGTCGAATAAAATCAGACCTGAAGCAATACCTAGCCAATGCACTAGATGAGGCCAGCTTGGATGAAGACTTTGACATCCTAGCATGATGAAAAGTGCATGCCCCTTAGTATTCAGTTTTGGCTCTGCTAGTGAGGGACATCTGACATCCCGATATCGATAATGGCATCAAAAACAACATTTAGTACTAGTGACAGAACACTATCATCAGTGAGAAACTCTTCGAATGATGAGAATATGAAAGCTCTCATATGTGCTCATGACTGATTGCTTGCTTCGATTTCGAATAACTTCTCATTTCAGAATGATTTCACTGTATTATAGATTTTATTTTACTTACTAACTTACATATTTACATTTACTTCTTGTTTTTCTAAACTTTTATTCTTTATTTTTCCTCTCTGTGTTTTTCTTGTCTAATCTGTCTATCCAATGTGCTGCTAACATTGGTATTAATTAAAATGATCTAAATGTAATGTTTTTATTGAAGTTCGCAATGTTTTAGAACATTTTATTCGACAAGAATTTAGTTTACTCTTTTTCTAAACAGTCATAATTAAACCATAAACCTTATCTAGTTATCTACGAATCAATGAATCATAAGTGTTCTACCCTGCCATCATGCAACTCCACCACGCGCACAAATAGCACGAACAACACACACTAAGTGACTAAATCGACCAAATCGGCACTTCAACCTCAATTATCTATTTAATTTTTCTTAATACAAATTAAATCCTGCGGATGCTTGAATTGCCCTTTAAGCAACGGAATGGACATGTATGCTGGATCCCTGATAAAAGTATCTTAATTCAAATATATAATCTTGATTGCTAGTAGTATCGTCCGTTGTCCTTCACTTCAAATAGGTTCCCATGTAGAATTTAGATTGATAGCCTACGCACACTCGATGATATACAGTTCAGTACAGATTATGGTGATGGCAGAGGATCAGCACCCCAACGATCCAACTATTATCTCAGGTTTGTTAATTGGCGAAGTGTTTGCGTCTTTGGTTGCTATTAGTATTTACCGCTAGGTTAATAGGTTATTAACGAATCCTCTTACCATCCCGCTGCACTCCCTTGATTTTCAAACTCACAATATAATAGATGCTCAACAGAAGTCACAAAACTGATGTTGAACGAGTCTTGATAACGAATCAATCCTCAAATAGAAACATGCTGATGTTGTGTATGCTAATGTTGTGTTGGTATGTAGGATCTAAATCAA
Source organism: Eleocharis quinqueflora (assembly GCA_964058865.1). NCBI lineage: Eukaryota > Viridiplantae > Streptophyta > Magnoliopsida > Poales > Cyperaceae > Eleocharis > Eleocharis quinqueflora. Next base: position 232,516 of record CAXKVX010000838.1, on the reverse strand, counting down.
GTATTTCGCTGGTCAAAAGGGAGACTGAACATCAACTTCAACTCCACTTCAAAGAAAACATGAACTTGAGCAATTTGAAGGCCAAAAGCAGAATGAGATCATGGCGATGCATAGTCACGTAGTGAGAGACATAACTAATAATTACAAATAACATATAATGCTTGGATCCTTTTACAAGCTATTCTTGCTTGTCCATTTATCATCTCGAACAACAATTGTTCTTGCACTAGCAGAGAGAGAGAGAGAGAGAGACATTACACACATCATACCCTACAATCATTCACATCACATGGATCCTCACACGAAAAATCCAGCTTCACCTACTCTCTTAATTCTATATCAATTGCTGGTGTGCATTCCCATATGGGTTCTGGTTGTTGTTATTATTCACTGGAAATGGGCCGAAACCGACATCTAAAAACGGGTTGTTTGCGGCTGGCGCCGCTGCTACTGGTGCTGCCATGAATGGGTTTGGTTGGTGCATCATGGGGTTCATGGTAGGTGCTCCCATCATGGGATTGTGCATTGCCATTGGCATGTTATAGTGCTGATTTGCCATAGTAGCCATCTGAACAGATGGTGGTGGGGCCACGTTGGTAGACGTTGCAAATGGGTCAGATGACATAAACGGGTTTGAGACAGCAGGGCTGAAAAATTGATTTTGAGTTTGTTGTTGCTGTTGTCTATATGCAGCCTCGTCATATAAACTGTCTAGTGTGAGTTTATCAAATCCACCAGCCTGCACGTAGTGTAAAACATGAGTATGTAGCCATAAATTACTGTCAGAACAAAATTTGAGAAACTGAGCATGACGGAGATGTTAAGGTCAAAACATATCAGGTCCACATGTGGTACTGACCAATCATTAATGAAGCCAAAGAATTTTCTTCAACTGTCAAAGGTGATTTTAATGGATCCAGGAAAATAAGACAAAACTGACGAGCAGTTTTAACTCCAAAATTGAATTTAAGAGAATAAAACACTAATTAAAGAGAGCAAAAAGTAGAATGAACAAACCATATGGGCCTCAACAGTGGTAGAGGAGGTAGAAGAACTAGGTATAGAAACGAGAGCAAGCTCCCATCCTGTTGGATCAAAACCTTTATCTTGCACTGTTGTATTATTATTATCCATGCTCTCTGAATTAGATGTGAATAATTAGTGTAGAACTTATACTTTGAAGAATATTAGAAAATCAGAGTGCTTGAGAGTTTGAAAAAGCTGTCATTGAGCTGAATTAGAGAACAAATATAATAATGTACAAATAACAGCAGTAGGACTTGTTGAGGAAAAAAAGAACTATAATTGTACCAGTAGGAACGATTGCCAATGCCAAGGCATTGCTCTCCTCTATCGCTGATGCAGTTGGATGAGTATCATTCAGTCCCTACACAAGCATAAACTTTATTAACACCCGACTCAAAACTCATAAATTTACACAACATCCTTGAAACACAACTTACAAGAAGATCGCCAGTGTTATCAACAGTTTCAGTTTGTGCTGGTGGCGGAGTTACTGCAATCTCTTCAGTCACAGTGGTCTCTATGGGCTTGGATGCTTCTTCTTCAACAGGAGGCTCTTGTTCTTCTTCAACTGGAGGGGCAGGCTCTACGTCTACTTTATATGTGAGGAGAAGTCTCTCCGGCATTTCCTGTACAATAACCAAACCAGAAAAGCTTTCATGAATTACAAGTTTCTCGAAATGGCATCGGCCCCAAACCTACCTAGGAAGCAGCTTGGCATTTTTTTAGTGACCGTGCTACCTTTAGGCAGGGTTTTTCCCTTCCAAATTTTAACCAAAGCATCGAGAAAAGCAAGGTTCAAAATCTCAGAATCTATGGCTCCAGGATCCATACAAAACCAGCATGGTCTATTAGAACTGCAGTCCATGCTGCTATTCACACGTCTCAACAAAGTTGCCAGTTAATTATTGGATAAGTATGATTAAACAGAGATTGCACAGCTTGGGCTTTCACTGGAACTTGATTACACAAGAATCAATTGGACTCAATATAAGAATTGTGGATTTTGATATTAACTGGAAATCCTGAACAATATAGGAAACCTTTCAAAATACATGCACATAGAAGGCGAAAAGAACAGACAAAACGAAGTCAAATTTGCAACTAACCAGCTGTTGTGTAGAAATTGGCATCATACGTGGGGCCTCCCTTATGTATTCCTCCATTGTATTAAGAAATGATTGTGGAGGCTAGAAGATCAGAAAACAAAACAATAGAAGATGTAAGAATGCATATTGAGTGATTAGTAGTAAACAAACTGGCGAAATTTTACATCCATTTCTCAGAAGGAATTCATTTGTATAATGAATTTGCTCACAACATGATGTGTCCTAACAAATGGTCTAATTTGTGCAGAAGGTTGAATAACATATACAAAATCATATACAACCACCACAACAAGCCTTTAGCCCTAAACAAGTTGGGGGCTAATAATATACTAGTGAAGAATAGCTTGATGTAAAAAACCCTTCAAAGTCACTAGAAATCCTTCAAAATAACAGATTCCTACTAAATCAAAACTAATCCTATACAACCTTTCCTGGTTAAACGGAGGAGAATGAAAACATAACACCATCAAATTGGACTTTCATATTCTCCAGCGGATACATATGCATGCTTCCAATTTTAATAAAGGTGTGTATGAATATATGATCCATTAAAATCCCACAATTTACACAAGATTGGATCTGTAAATATATAACTCCAACATACAAGTTAGAGCTATGTAATACCTCTCTCAAACTAGGGAATTGGAAATTGCGAGCCAGCTCTAGTCCTCTACATTCTTCATAAAAATCAGAAAGGTCACCAGCCTGAAATATTAGAATAACATAGCTTTAATTAAATTGAAAAAGAAACAAAATACATTTTGAATTACTTTATTTGTTGATAAAAGTGATAGTAGTAGGACCTGTTGACCAGCTCTTCTGTATATCTCAAGTGCTTTGATTGCTTCATGTCTTGGCATCTCAAAAAACTACATAAAAAGTATATTAAGCCAGCGAACTCCAAAGGAAAAGAGTAAATAAGTACATATCATAACTAGAGTTTCCATCAGGCTGAATTTGGCAGCATTTGAAAGAATTATCAAAAGCAAAAACAATCCAATCAAATTACATAAGTTTTTTGTCAAACACGTCTCCTCCACTTTAATTTTTAGGAACCTATCAGATGGGGACTACAAAAAATGCACTTACAAAACTTGGTTCCGTGATTTAAAAAAGATGAGATACCAAGAGTTCTCAAATAAATTCTTAGAAGTTAGTAAAATTTAGAAAACAGTTAGACATATTCTTAAGCTTTTAGATTGGTCGTGTTTTCAATTCATGCATATTGAGTGTCATTTAATACTCCATCAAAGACCGTCAATTTTCATGGAATCTTGTGACGGTTCATATTTAACAGTCTTCGATGAAGTATCAAATGACACTCAAATCAGAAACAACAACACAGTCGTTAGTCCCAAACAAGTTGCGGTAGGCTAGAAATGAAACCCAGTAGGAGTAATGATCTATTGGGTTTCATTTCCATGGGAATGGCTGTAATTTCATGTCGGCTCGCCAAGCCTATCACAACACTCAAATCGGATGAAATTGAAAATACAACTAATCTAAATACTTGAGAATATATCTACAAACATCTTTCTATCATTAAGAACTTTGTGTATTTATTTGAAAAACCATTGTCAAGTGATCGCTTCTCGTTACAAATTAACAGTGAAGAATATATTACCTTCCGCGGAAAGAAGAAATAATGCGCAGGTTACAAAAAACTACAAACCTTATCAACAAGGTTAATGATGCCATCATTAATAGCGCAGTATATCTTGAAGCTTTCCTTCAGAACCTGCATAGCAGTGAAACCATCATCTCATCATACATTGCATTAACATGATTTGTAAAATATTAGACCGGACAAATACAGGAAACAAAGCTTACCAATGCAAGTGCATATTGTATTAGGTAGTTGCTATTAGCTGCTCCTTCAGGCTGGCATATTATACAGAAAAGTGATTATATTACCAGAGAGAAAACAAGAACATGAAATAATTGGTTCAAATAAGTTTATAGGAAGAGGGAGAACAAATAATATTGGTTGATATAAAACAAGAGATCAGTTCACTAGCTTTCTACATAGCTCCAAGCCTCCAATATTGTGCCTTTCAGGTCAAGCACTGGGTAGACACATTACTGTACCACTAGAGGCTACCAGATATCAAGGCATACCAGAAGAGTGTTACTATTACTACCAATCCAACGAACTACATCACAGAGTAACTAGCACCAGTGTTCATTCCTAGCTTTCAACCAGCCTATACAAAGGAATAAATCATGGCATTTTCTCCATCTCATCGTTTTTTTTTTTATAGTTTATAGAACTAGGATGATAAAAAAGATTAATATGGAGGAGAATTCACATCCTGGTCATCAACCTTTGACACAAATAAAATCTAGTTCTTTCCAATAAAAGAGGTTACCCGACAACCGACAAGCCGATACAAGAGTTGTTGCAAGGCAGGCAGATGCTCCAGCAATTCCTCACTCTCCAGCTCTCTCATCCTACTTTGCCCCTGATAATTGTAATAGAAATGAAACCCACAATCAGATAATAAGAATTTCTAGCCTTAACAACAGTAACAACAACAACAACAACAACAAAGCCTTTAATCCCAAACAAGTTGGGGTAGGCTAGTAATGATCGAAGCAATAAAAAAAAAAAAAAATCATAGAAATCTAGCATTAACTACAGAACGGAAAAGATTAAAAGCCAGATTTGCTGGATCATGACTATTATAGGTTCGGTTAGGTTAGGTAAAAAGACACCACCAGATAAACCAAACAATTTACAGTTCCTCCTGAACAAGTTTACAGTCAACCAGCATCAACCTGACACTAACTTAAGCTCCTATTGAAAACTAACCCTAGTTGACTTGTGAATTATGATCCCCAATCTTAAGGTACTCTCAGATGCCTTTACCAGACCAACATTTTATTATTCCAAAAACCAAGAAGCAGTTCTCACACTTAGGGCGTGTTCGACAAAATCAAATTTCTGGGAATGGGAATGGGTGCAAGTGGGTGCCCTACGTATATTTTTGTGTTCCCAAATTAAACATACCCATAGAACACATGCAAAGTGACTGTTCGGAGGACATCATGGGTATCTTTCTTTTGCATTAATATCACTATGAAAATTAGTAAAGAGAGAAAATTTTGGGGAAAAAGCGGAAGTCTTGACTCGATTTTGAATTGCCCATGGGTTTGCTGATGTGGCATGGATAAAACAACACATTTCCATTCCCTCAATGACCAACCGAACACACTTTTGAAACTTTTTCCTATTGGGTAGAAAATACCTTCCGTTCCTTTGGGTTCTAAGGAGTCCGAACATGCCCTTAATCTGATCCTACAGGACACTAAATTTCAGCTCCTATTAAAAAACTAACATCATTGAATTGTGGTCTGCAAAACAAGTCATGATATTCTTATGATTTAAAAAGTTATTCTTCCAGGATGAGCATCCCAGAAATGTTTCGAAACAACATCAACACCAATTTCCAAAGTGTACAAAACTATCTATACATTTCTTATCTTTTGATTTATATTATTACCTTAACTGTGGTGTTGGATCACAGAAGAAAACATACCTTCTAACTGATTATCACCTATTGATAATACAGATTGCATAAAGGCAGGTAACAGACCTCCCAAGTAGTAACAATCAATGGTCTATCTCAAGGTAAAACAAAAAAAATAATAATAATGAAATAATAATAAATAACATAACCTTTTCAGCTGCTGGAGAGGGCTTAGCCAAGCGCTCAGCTTCAATATCATATCTCAAGATTCTGAAACACTCCAATCTCTCCTCCAAGAACAATGCATAGGTGCGTACCCATGCCGAACAGTCCCATGCTGGAACAAGAGTTATATGGATTAAAGAAGAAAGAAACAAGTTATATGCAGTTATACACTAGAGCAACACTACTTAGTGTTGAGCAGTTATATGCAATTAGTGTCACTTTTTCGACTTCTGTGGTTCCACTCCCTCCATAATTACATCAAAAGACAGTATCAAGCTAACAAAAGAACAACAACGTCACTACCTGATCAGTTCCTTTCTGGCACAAATGATTAACTGATGCAGGTTAAATGTGAAAGCTATTCTTTACTTAATGGTTAGGGGGTTGATTGGCTTGGCAAGCCAACGTAAAAATTGAGCCACTCTCATGGAAATGAAACCCAATTTATTGTGTTTCATCTCTAGCCTACCCCAACTTGTTTGGGCCCTAAGGCAAGACTTTGTTGATGATGATGTTGTTGTTGTTGTTTGGGCCTAAGGGCAAGACCCAATTTATTGTATTTTTTTTGCTTAATGGTACCAGCAGATAAAATATTTTGAGTCAAAATTAAAATGCAATCAGTATTTTTTTTTATACCGATTGGACTGGACTCATCCTTGAAATTGGCAAGCTGGAGAATATGAGCCCTTTGAGAGAAGTTTAGCAGCTCCTCACGGAAAGTAGGGTCTCCGTCCCTCAAAAGCCGGTGGATCACGATTAGTGTCTTCAATGCCACCTGTACCACCACACCCACGAATTTAAAAATAAAATGAAAAGTTTTGTTGTATTGTTTAAACATTTAAAATCAATGCTCATAGATCAACTGAGCACCTAATTTTGTAAACAATCTCAATCTGAAAGGTTATGTTAGCCACCACACAATTCTCAGCAGTAGCAGAACTAGTTAAATTTTGTTTGACATTGAAAACAAACAAACCACTATCAAGAGATGAAAATACAAAACTATGATTGATCCAAAACACCAAGTCTCAATCAGTACAAGTGAAGAAAGATAGATGCAACTAGGCATTAATCCTATACCGTCCAATTGCAAGTCTTAGCAAGCCGTCTTGCCAATGCATGGATACAGTATGCTACATCAGCACGAGGTCTTGCAATTGATGTGGCTCCCAAAATCTCTGAAAAAATTGCAACAAATTAATATAGCAAATTTAACAATTTACCAGTCCTAGTCAAATTCTACTATAGTTACAAATTTGCAAGCCTATAAAAGGTACTTGACAAATTAAAATAAAAATAGATAGAGTGGATTGGTTCAACTTCAATATAGTAAAAAAAATCATTTTAATGGATTAATTCAGATAATCTGTGAAACAGGAAAAAGTGCCCCCAAATAAATGTCTAAAAATACACAACCTGCGTTCTTTCACTGGCACGCAGGGAGGAAACCTAAAATAGAAACTAATAGTAAAATAATAAGATAAAGAGAAGAGTAGTGCAGCCTTACTCCTGAGATGACGCTCTTTAGGAGGAACCTCAACATGATTAGTCGCCTTCAAGATCGCCACATCCAAATCCTATCATCATAAAAACAATTAAAAATAAATAATAAGAAAAAGAACAAATCGGGATCTAGTCCACTTAGCTAGTAAGTTCAGAACATCCTACTGGAAATATAAGCTATAATCGCTGATAAGATCAACCCCAAACAAAGAGGTAGTGAAGAGGAAACGATAGATACAGACAAGAAAGGCACCTTGAAATCGCTGTTTAGATTAGCAATCCCGACAGAGGTATGATCTTTCATGGCGCCGTACGCCTTCCTCCAACTCTGTAGCGCCGACATCTCCGCCCCTTTCTTTCTCTGCAACTCTCTCTATCGCTGAGTGATCTCTTCTCTCTCTCTTTTTCTCTTTTTTTGAAAAAATTGGCAGAAGCTGCCAATGTCTCTCTCTTTTTCTCGGCGAGAGTTTCTTTCGCTCGCTTGGTCCAAGTGGCAAAGGATTTTTTTATTCACTTCGGTGGGTTCGGTCCTCTTTTATTTTTAATAAATAAAATAGAAAGCAAAACCTTACAGTATATACACACTGTATTTGTTTCTAATATATATAAAATAAATAAGTTACGTTTTTCCTTGTGTATCCTTGTAGGCGTGGCCTTCTTGGTTTTTGACCTTGTATATAGTTCTATATTTGTGAAGCTTAGAGAGGCAAATTTTATATTTCTATATCAATATAGATTTTTCTTATATCAGAGCATATCTCTGAATTTCTAAGAGTTTCTAATTTGACGTGACAGTTTTTAAATGAGTTTCAGAGATATAGATGAGTTTCTTATTTAGAAATCTTGCTCAAGAGTTTCTTATTTAGCAACTATGCTTTAGAGTTTATAAACTATGACATGACTTAATCACTGGTTAAAATTGATCGGTCTCTCATAATATTGATAATATTTGCTAACGTGACAATTTAGAAACTCTAACTTTTCAGTTTTAGAGCTGTAGAGTTTAGAAACTAAAAAAAAAATTAAAATTAATGTAACAATAATTTAGAAACTCCAAAAATTTCAGAGATGGAGATGCTCTCAAGATAACTTTTTCTTATATATAAAGACTTTAATAGTTTCAATATTTATTAATTTTTATAAATTTTGTTGAATTAAATTTGCATTTTTCTGAAAAGAAATGAGATTCATTATATTATTTATATTTGATCGACGATAATATTATAATCAGTTATTATATTATGGTTGCTTAATTGACATAATTTAAAATACAGTAATGTTATACTAACTACTATTTTTACATTTCTATATTTTTACAATTAACTTTGGACTTGTCACATCATTAGGTGGTAATTGATTAATAATTCAGTATGCATATACAATAAATATTTTTTTAAGGGTGTCTAAAAAATATATTGTATTATTATTAGTAGACTGATGCAAATGGTCTCCGCCAATACTTTTAGTGCCTTTTTTCTTCCTTTCTGACGCTTTTCACCCATTCTTTTTTCGCTGGTCTCGTATTTATTATTTTAAAGTGGTCCAGATGGACCAGATTGTCTTTGATGTTTTCAATAAAAAAATAACTGAACTAAACAATTTCACTTTAGTCCCTCGTATTTAATTATTTACAAACACTTCAAAGCCGCCTTGCCGTCTCTCTGTTTCGATTCCTTTGCGCCTTTCCAGAAATGGTAGGGGCGATTGGTAAATAGTCGCTTCAACACGGCAACACACAACACCACCTGGTCCACCTTACACTTCATCATTTTATACACCGTGAGATATGCTCCATGAAATTCATTAAACTATGCGAAATTTTGGTTAGGTGGGACCCATTTGCCTCGCTGGCAGTCGCCGGAACACTTGCGCTTTTTAGTTCGAAAGCGATGGTGATGAATTTTCAGTAACGTGATCCCTGCACCATATCTACATTTAATGCGACAAACCGATTGTTAATTAAATGCATCACTGACTCTATGCTTTACTTTCTTGTATTCGTGTTCCATAAATTAACTTTAGACCAAGTGTAGATATAATTCATCACTATTCCCAGAGCTGTAGCAATTTGTACGAAGAATAAAATATTACTAAAACCGTAGCCAGGTGGAGAAGAGTTTTTTTTTTATTATTATCATTATTCTAGGGCATAAATATATTTATAATTTAGATTTACTTTCGTGTACTGTAGGAAACGAATGAATTAAAACACGTTATTTTCAGATCAAATGAATCTAGGCTCTTACGCTTTAATGCGATGTAAATAAATTGATTACACGTGATGTTCACTTCAGATTCAATTTGAGCATCATCTTTTCATTTAGAATCTTTGATGAATTAATGAAAATTTTGAAGAGTTGTCCACTCTGAATTTGCAGTTGAAACTGATCAGTTTGTTCTTCGGATTAAATTACCACTGAAGTCTCTGATCAACGTCTAATGTGTTTTTTCTGATTTATTGTTCGTAGCCTTACAACACACATACTGACAAATAAATTTGAAAAAGTTCTTCTAAAAGTCGCTCCAAACAGAACTTGAACTCCAGATCTCATTCATGAAAATCTGATACATCACCACTAAACTAGATAGGACTTTGGCAACCTCTTATCTGCTTTACTCGTAACCTGGTAACATTTTCTTATGGACTTGAGACTTGACATTTGACAATTCGGCAGTTTTTTTTTCCTTTTCTTTAACATGTCATGAAAGGGCAGGATGGAAGTTTGAGATTTTTAGTATTAAAAAAGTAAAGAGTACTTGAGGTTTTGTTTCATTTTTGGAGAGAAATTCTGCCGAAAGTTTTTTAAATACAATTATTATACGAAATTAAATATTTTACATATTGCTATTTTTAGAGAGGTAGAAAAATTACAATTTTTGCTGGTCCAGAAACCGTTTGATTAGCAACTTTTCTACCTCTTTAAAAAAATAGCAAAAAATTTCAAAAAAATGTAAAATTCAATTTCCAAGTAGATTTCAATATATATATCATATTCAACTGTTCGGATCGATCGTTAAAATTTTCAAATAGAAGATAATAAATGTGAAGCACAAAAAATTTGATGCTCCACACAGCACTCTAGCCTATCTCATAATAATAGTATAGGGTTTAATAGTAATAATAGAAAGACTTGATATTTCATTCATCTTTGTGCATTCCAAGGTGGGTTTAAAAGTATTTTATTCCCGTTGTTTATTTCTTCGTGGCCGTGGGTTATAATAAAATGACAAATGTCAATTTCACACCAAGGAATTAATTCCATAATTTTTTTTTGACATCCTCTGACCTCAGGCCCTAAATTGTTTCATTTTTTTATCATAAAAAATGTTTCATTCAGTCTCAACTGTCTATCTCTAGTTAGGTCCGTTTGGCAGATCAATGAATAGCACTAGAATAATGATAAAACTATAATAGTTTTTAAAATAGTGCAATTTTGGAAGAGTGATATTTTTGACTATTCCGAAGAGCAAAATAGTCGTTTGGCAAGTGTTAATTGAAATATTAGAAATATTGATAATTATGATAATAATAATGATTATGATATAATATAGTAATGATAACAATAATAAACTAAATAATATAATAAATTAACAATAATATGCATTATTTTTCAGAATAAATAAAAATAATAAAATTGACGATAATAAAAAAATAATAATAATGATGATGAAATATTATAATTCTAATAAAAATAATAATAAATAGCAAATAATGATAAATAATAATAATGATAATGATGAAATATTATAATACTAATAAAATAATAATAATAAATAATAATATAATAATTATTATCATAAATAATAATAAAATAATAATAATGATGAAATATTATAATACTAATAATAAATAATAATAACAATAATAATAAATAATAATAATGATGAAATATTATAATACTAATAAAATAATAATAATAAAAATAATAATAAAATATATAATAATATAATAATTATTATCATGAATAATAAAAAAATAATAATAATAATGAAATATTATAATACTAATAATAAATAATAATAACAATAATAATAATAGTAATGATGAAATATTAAAATACAATTAAATAATAATAAATAAAAATAAAAATAATAATAACATAATAACATAATAATATGTGTTATATTCAGTAATAATAAAATTAAGTAATAAACAGGGTGATATATATAATAAAATATTATTAATTACTAAATATAATACAACACAATCAAATACTAATTACTATTCCACAATTGCTAAACCGCTAAACCACCTATTGGTTGGTTTAGTGAAAGAGCAAAATTTTACACTATTTCGAAAACTTAAAATGTTGTTTGGTACTTACGCGAAATAAAATAGCATTCTATTTCACTATTCTGAATGTGCCAAACGGACTCTAAGATTCCAAGTTCCAAGGTATCATTTCCTTCACTGCGCAACAAAATCAGACCTCTTTGTATTTCATGGTTTGTATAACTTGTAAGACAGCCTAAAAGGGATTAAACCCTTTGAACCATGTGGAGGCTTCGTCGTTTCACACCGAAACAGCGGCGGAGAAAATTCAAAATTCGTACAACTGAAAAAATATCCGAAAAATATATTTATAGTTTAATGTTTGTAAAAATATACATCATTTTGAATCATCTGAATCTTTTTGAATCATCCGAAAAAATTCTGAATTATACATCATTTTGAATCATTTTGAATCATCCGAAAAAATTCTAAATTTTAAATCATCCGAAAAATTCTGAATCTGTCATTACATCCCAATACATATAAAAGTCACTTAATTTCAGAAGTTCTACAAAGGAATTATATTTAGGTTGTTCAAATCAGCTATCTAATTCAACATCATGACCTTAGTCCATCTGTCATCTGATTACTGAAAAAAAGTGGAGATCAGGTCACTTGGTACGTAACATTAATTAATTAGTAAAACAAATAAGATTTCTTTTTTCCATCTGCATAAATAAAATTATGTGATTTAAATATTTAATTACGCAAAGCCGGAGGGCCCAGATTTAAATAGCATGCACGATTGCACGGCAATATAAGCACGCTATGAATAAAAAAAATCCTGGTAAAGGGATAACATTCTATTCTATTCTTTTCAAAAGATAGAAATATACAGTTATTGAAATTTGAACGTCATGGCCTAAATAATATACGGTTATTGTCACAAATATCCATTTTACTTTCAATAAATACAAAACAATAAATCGACTCCTCATATGTAAAGGTCAGCTCAATGGAGCCAAAATTCATCTACAATAATCTGTATGCTGCAACACAGATTCCAACAGAAGCCTGTATTCCGGAAAAATAATTTCTTCTGCATAATAGAACACAGAAATATTGAGCTTTAACCTGAAAAACAATCATGTTGATGTAGTGAATCAAGAAAAAAGAGAGTTAATGTTAGGATCTATAGTGATTTCAATTTTCATTAGTGCTTTCGGATATTTCAAACGGGAAAGCCAAATAGGAGTTAAATTTTGTTAAGGTAAATATTTTATCAACAAGATGGACAATTCTTTTATGACATCAACTCTATTTTTCGTCACATAAATACAGACCAACGCTATCAGTCTGTCCATGATTTGTGCAAAATTTCACACATTTGATAAGCTATTACCAGATCAAACCATGTGTAAAATACATATACATCTGCAGAATCTTAATTTCCTATCAACCAAAAGCATTTTGTACGAAAAATGACATGAATTATACTTTAATATTTGATGGGTTGGTTCTCAACCCTGAGCAGTCTCCTGTAAGAAATTTACAAGAGTAGGTTAATTATAAAGAGGGAGAACGGTAAATAAGTAACACAATACCATTACACGACAGCTCAGTGCACGTAGCTTCGGATCACTTTGGAATCTTTGTACACAATTTTAATTTTCCTGGCAGAAACTTAATTTCCCTGTATTTCTGCAAGAGACCGTTTCCACGATTCAAACTCGTAAACTTCTGATCACAAGACGATAATTTTACCGCTGTGCCAAGGCTCCCTTCTAATAAAGAGATCGTAACCAGTTCCATTACCTTTGAAGCTCAGAAAATGACCTTTACATCCTCAAAAACTTTTGATATAGGTTTTGCCACGTCAATCTGATGTAAATTATAAAACAAAATTCGGATAATGAATTTTTCGAAAGTAGAGATACTTGATCCCAAAAGATGTGGGTCTAGGAGTTCATAAAACTCATGCGGAATTCCTTCTTTTATTTCTGTGGTTTTAAGAGAAAAAAATATATTATTGAAGTTTGAGCTTAGCACACAAAAGACTTGATCAAGGGGCTGGTCTCTTATGTGAATAAATTGTGCACTCAAGTTCCATTGACACCCCATGCATCTTTCATCTTCTGTTAATAGGGATGCCCCACACATGTCTAAGTGAAGTACTGTGGCCGCCTGCAACGGATCTCATGATACGTGTCCTACGGCCTGTGGATATTGACAGTGTGTCCAAAAAGTGTCACATTTTGACCCTATGAGATGAGTGTCTAGGTGCATGGTACATAATTTCAACCGTGTCCGTGCTAAATACAAACAGCCTGATTCAAATCAACCAACACAGTTCTAATTTTAAGTCACTTATGTTCTCGTAGTCTGCAATTTTTTTTATTTATTGAATTCCGGATAAGTCTATTTTAAACTAATAGAGCTACAACTCTTGCAAAAGCAGCACCGTTTTGCTCATTCCAAGCCAATTCAAGCCAATAAGCACGAGTTTTAAAAATCAGGTTTATTTTGCACCCTTTCAATACTTTCACCTATTTCAATGTCTTTATTTATTGAACTCCACATAAGTCTAATTTTAAACTAGTAAACTTACAACTCTTTCAAAAGCAAAACGGTTTTCTTCATTCCTTGGAGAATCATCAATCAAGAATTTGTCGCCACTTTCCACCATTGTTGTTTGCAAGAGCTTTATTGTCACTTCAGATGGAACAATTTTCCCTCTTTTATCTGTTCTGGATCATTGTCCTGAAAAAAAAAAAACACAATCAGCAAATATGAGCAATATAATCTTTTCCAAAAAGGTGAAGAGGAGATTAAAGCAGTTTAATGGATTATTCTGAAAGATTCATCAAAATGAAGAAATTGTTTCATATATGCCAATCTTTTTGGACCATCTAATCTGTATCAAAACTTGCTATGTACCCAGAGTTTAATAGAAATATAGGCATTGCTTTCTTCACTTGTAGTGATTCTAATTTATTATAGAAAGATAGAGGGGAGATGCCCATTCTCAGAACCAGACTTGATTTCTGCACGAAGAAGGTCACCAGCACTGAGATGAGTAAATCTGTAATGCTCCACAATATTTTTTTGAATGTGGTACAATTGCTATTTGGAATGAGGATAGGTATATTGCAACCATAGAATTTTGACATTGATGGTAGTTACTGTTCCATGAATTCCACAAAGAATAGCCATGTAGAAGGCATGCTGGGGTCATTTCTAGCAAAAACCCAAGTAAATATAGGACAAAACATTGTTAAAGTTCAAAACAAAAATAACACGATTAGGTAGGAATGAACGAAATAAAACATAATTAATTAACCCAAGACGAACACAATAGTGACCTTCTTGCCACCCAAGAGGTTCTCAGTTATATCCTGTACATTACCAAGCAATATCTTCAGATCTTTGCAACAAACTGGCTTTTAGGTTACTGTACACAATGGCAATACGGGTACTTTTTTATTTCTGTTTTCTTAATCTAATTGTGTAACTATAATCGAAAATTTAAAAAATACATGGGTTTGTAATGGCATTCATCTAATTTTGAAGTTTGAAGTGGCAATTTTCAAAATTCTAAACTTTGGAGTGGTGAAAAACAAATTTCCCCTAAAATTAATGCTATTACTATTGTACTAATATATAAGTCATAACCAACAATACTGTGTGCTGATAATAATATTTTAAATTAATGAGTGGTCACAGGCAGTGGCGGAGTCACTCATGGGCAAGCTCGGGCAAGTGTTCGGACTTGATTTTCCAAAAATGTAAAATTTAGTATATTTTTGTAGCAAAAAATAAGCTTTTAATGATATTTTAATGAATTTTAGTAGATTTGTGCTCGGGCTTAATTTCAATGTCAGTGCCTGTGCTTAAAAAGGCTCTGAATCCGCCCCTGACCATAGGTTAATATAAATAAACATTTTGAACAAGTTTGCCATTTTGACGTATTGTTGAAGAATTGCTATTTACAATAAGAACATAGAGCTACCTTGGTAGCTTCTGTTGCTGAGCCCATAGCTTAAAGCTTTTCTGCCCGACAGATAATAAAATGTTCTTAGAAAATAGTAGAGAACATTAAGATGTTGTAACAAGCACTAGACAAGAAAGCACTGTGTGAGTGATCAATGCAGATCACACATAACTTTTCCTGATTTTTTTTGTTCGATGAGATGCAATGGATCTTAATTGCCATTATGAGGATCTAAGGCCAACAGAAAACATTCACAGATTAAGATCTGAATTAATTGAGGTTCAATTGATCATATAAACTGTCAAAGCATATAGTCTGGGATCTAGATCCAGAGAGAGGAGAGCAAAGTACCTCAGAGGGAATAAGGGAATCGCATCCTTATCTGCTACGATGACGAGAATCGGATATTATATTATCCGTTTATACCCCTCACTGATATGATTGAAAAGACCGTTAATCTTTAATCTGACGTCCAAATTAGCCTGAGCATAGTGAGCACAAAAAAAATATGCGCAGCGGATTTCGTTTCATGGAAGAGAAGGATCTGACGCACCGTTATAGAATTTGAAGCGTCTCTGTGAAGCATTGTATATTTCTTTAATTTTCCAACTTATGGGCTGCTGTTAGTCATTGCATATTTCTTTAATTTTCCAACTTATTTTGGGCTGGATATTAAAATGTAATTTAAGATGTTAAATGGGCTTATATAAGCCCAAATGGATGACTTCTTGCTTTCTTAATAAAAATGTTTCATCAATACGTTGTCTAACGACTCTCATTGTTACACACGTCATTATGTATGTTTAACTAGTTATTATGTATATAAACGTGTTGTTATACATGTTATTTAATACTGAAAAATAATTATGAATGTTAAGCATTTTGATGAACGTACATGTTAGATATCAATGAGCGTGAATATTAAATAAAACATAACAGTCATAGCAACGCATTTAATATGCATAACAACTCATTTAACATGCATACCGATGCGCATCGTATCGACGAACACATGTGTATATCAGCTCCCTTTTCTTAATCATATTATAGAAGTTAATTGGTTGAATTGTCAAGTGAAAGAAAGATCAATAGTTTTGGGTTTGTAATCTGAAACTGATAAATTGGTCCTTCAGATTAAACCAACGAACTCTCTGATCAACTTATCATGCGTTCTTTATTCGTAAAATCTTGCAATTTCTTGTTCTTATTAATGAGCTAGACTGAGAAAGGAACTTGAAAATACGGCAGAGTTATTATTGTATAATAATGAAAGAGGAGATTGAAGGTATAATGACAATACGAATTTTTCTAGTCAACTTTCTGAGTATTTCTTGATATTATGTAATGTCCAAAAATGACTCATTTACCAGTTCAATTATAAAATTAACCCATCAAAATTCATATAGAAAACAACAGAACTTGAGTAATTTAGTCTTCAGTCTCAACATGACACGACAGCAATGTGATGATCATAAACAAATTACCGGATTTACCTTCTCAGAAAAATGGTGGTATTTAACCTTGAAAAGGCCACAGCTGAAATTGAGCCGAACTCTTTCTAGAGCAACCCTGAGAACTTTTATTGATGGCGCACAACCAAAAATTTGGTCTGCTACGAAATCAGCAATTATTTATTCTATGCAAGAAAGGACAAGCAGTGCGAGAAATGTAATAATTGGAAAAAAGAACTACGCCTTCATAAAAAGTCCACCAAAAAAACCTGATAGTCATTTGCTCAATTTCAAGCATAACATGAATATTCGGACCCTACAATTTCTCTCCTAGTTTTTTAAACTAATTATGGTTCAAAACTACAAAGGTACTGTCTTCCAAGTTCAATTTTAGTTGCA
Source organism: Eleocharis quinqueflora (assembly GCA_964058865.1). NCBI lineage: Eukaryota > Viridiplantae > Streptophyta > Magnoliopsida > Poales > Cyperaceae > Eleocharis > Eleocharis quinqueflora. The sequence goes on along the minus strand of CAXKVX010000838.1, from coordinate 215,132 downwards.
ACTTTCATGAATTTTCGGATAGTCATTTGCTCTTGCGGCCACTATTGTAGTCATCAATCAGCCTCTCCACGTCCTTCCAGAAAACACCCTCCACCAGTTCCCCATCCTTAGTAAACCTAAAAGAAGAAACGAAGAGAAAAGATTGATATATAAATAAATTTCTAAGCATGGAAAGAATAGTTGTATTTTGGTCAAAAGACTAGCATCTCTGCAGAACTCAGATTTGGGACAAGTCCTAAGCCACATCTATGTGCATCAGCATTACTGATCTAAGGCATTACTTTAGTGCTTGACCTTTCCCTAGTCCAACTATAATAATGGTGCAAGGAAAAAAAACAGAGGTTGAGGGGCAATAGAACTTGTACCATTTGGTGACAGACTTGGTAAGTTGCACTGGTTTGTTAGCAGAGATGGATTTGGGATCGGCACTTTCTATGGTAAGAGTGTACATCTCAGAGAACCGAGGCAGCTTAGACGAGACGACAAGCCCAGTGCTACTGAAAGAATCCTGTTTTGTTCAGGCAAAAAAAAAAATCAAAACCAAAATATATCAGCAACCAAAAATGAGTTTTACTTATATATTTAGGTCCATTGGTAATGTTATGAATTTTGCAAAACAAAACCAATCATAATAGATGTTGGATATATATAATCCCCACCAGTGCTCACCATGCAACTCAAAAACCAATCACTAGACATAACTTTCCTATTTTATCAGTTAAACTATTCAAAAGTTCTTAGATGCCAGAATCAAACAATCAATTCTTTGGTTGATTTCACTTGAATTTGCACACATACACAGAGTTGGTTACCAAGGATAAAACAGTCAATAGCCACTTCAAATTTAACAATTTGCCACTTGAAACTATACCACAAATGTCACAACGGAGTTGCAAATTTTATGCTGGTTGTAATTTTCAAATGAGAAAAGTTGAATGGGTTTTGCAAAGGATATAAAGAGAAATGAACGTTACATAGAATGAATCACAGAGTTATTCACAACAACAACAAAGCCTTTTGTCCCAAACAAGTTGGAGAGGCTAGAAATGAAGTCCATATTGGATTTCATTTCCATAAGATTGGCTGAATTTTTACGTTGGTTTGCCAAGCCTATCACAACCCTCCTCCTTTCTGGGCTTGGGACCAGCTATGTAAAACATAGGAGGAGTTAATCACAGAGTTATTCACAAAAGAGCAAAATGCAAAGGTCAATGTGCCTTATGGTATTGAAAATTTAAATGGTTTTATTCTTCTAATTCCGTTTTTTTATCCCTTTTTCAGCTGATACTCATTAACACCTAGCTATCATCAATACCATTTATCGCAGGACCAGCATCAGTACAATAAGAATAGAAGAAGAAAAGAAACTTACAGCTGGAGGATAGGTGAAAAGAATGGCATTCTTCTCCTTCGTGTAGCTTATGAAGTGCAACAGCGAGTTAAATGCTACATATGTAAGCTACCACTTGTACTGTCAAGGGTTACGAATTCCAAAGTAACGAATTCTAGAAAGAAATCAGTACCAAAACTGTAATTAGCCCCTTCATTGTGCAATTAAGACCACCCCAACTAACAAATTGCATCAATTTCTTTGATTGAGCAAGTATGATGGATATAAGACTCCATCTGGCTCAATTTACCTTAAGTAATAACTTAAGAAAATGATAAACTAGGAAAAGAAAATGAAACTAAAGGAAAGGATATGAGATTATGCTTCCAATGAGAATGTTTCTGTTCTCGGGAAACTTCTTATTGTAGAACTGAGCAAGCAATGCTATTCCAATTATTATAGCACCAGTTAGAAGCTTTAGATTACTCAGTTTCACATTTTCTGGATACCCCTTACTCTTCACAACCTATACAAAATGAATAACAACAACACTTTAGAAGAAAGAAACAAAAGATTGTATCTGCAACAATGAATATTGACAAATAGGTCTTTCTCGAAAGAAAAAAAAGCACATGAGCAGAAGCATCTTTTTTTTTAATTTATAGTGGCAAATTCATTGTTATTAACTTTACTGAAGTAGATATACTCGACAAGCTGTGATGTCAAAACTGTATTTACCGATTGGTTATCGAACCGATCTATTTACAGAAAATATGCAACGATAATTTCTCAAGCTCCGTAGTTCATGAGTTCCTTTTGGCTGATTAGATCAATCGCCGTTAAAAACGAACTACAAATCGGTCAAATCGGTTTAAATCTCACACAGAAAGAGAGAGAGGAGAAGAGAGAGTACCTCAGTAACGGATTCATCGAGGATATGCTTGATGGAATGGGGATCGAGGAGGTTTGCTTTCTTTGAATTCTTAGTCGGGCTGTTGCTCGCCATTTTTCCCTAATTTTCTCAAATTTTACTTCTTTTTTTATCAAATCGGCGATTCGGGCTTCGCGACGAAGGCACAACTTCCAATACTTCGATATTAAATAATACTCCTTCTAAATTTCATAATTAACATATTTATCCTCTTTAACCACGAAACATTTATTATTATTCAAAATAATAATTAAGTTTTATATTATTCAAAATCGAGAGAAAAAAAAAAGTCGCTCTTTTTATATTTTTGTTCTTCTTTCACTGCGATTTGCACTTTGCATGTTGACGAATGGCGATATGCCACCTAATTATTTCATGTGTTTTTAGTGATAAAGAGGATGTAATTTTCCGAATGACATGTATTTATACGATTGTCGATTTTTTTAAAAATAATCATATATATTTAAAAATACGTGTCATTATGTCTTTTTTGAAAAAAAATAATAGATTTTATTTCTTGATGAAAATTCTGAATCCGCTCCGATCAAAAAGATGCACTTCTGTCTAGACCGTCCGATTTATTTTCGATACTTCTAATTTAACAATACAAAACTCTCATGTATCATATCATTGAAAATCGAACGTCCGATTTATTTTCGATACTTCTAATTTAACAATACAAAACTCTCATGTATCATATCATTGACAATCGAACGTCCGATCTTATTCCGACGATCCAAATTAAAGCACATTGCAAAAAATGTGCGCGAGAGCATATTTTCCCGTAATTCTCCGGGAGAAGTTGCAGTGCACCAATTTCCAGCTATTGCAAAATGGGGTGAAGGAAGAGGGGATAATGGGTCTTATACCAGCAGCATCGTTAGTAATTCATATCTGTTTTTATTCCGGGGATAACATAATTCTGTTATTCTCTGATCTGACCGTTTATTTTTAATCAACGAATAAAATATATAATACATCGAATTCTGTGCAGTTCATCTGTATCGTTCATTTATCAGCATCGAAATCTGACGGTCGAATCAGAGATACATGATACACATCAAATTTCTTTTCTATTTTAGTTGGGCCTAAATGTGTTTTGATCTGTTTTCATTTCTAGTTTTAGTTTAACGCGTCCCTCCGATCCTCCTCTCTGCGATGGAGCTTGAGATTTTTTTCCTCTGTGTTTTGTTTGCGATAGTATTAGACAAACAACACTTCACTCTATCGCAAAGAGATTTTTTTTCCTTTGTTTTTTGCTTGCGATAGTATTAGACAAACAACACTTCACTCGACTGAAACTGAACGCACCAGCTTCACTGTCATAGCTGATCAGATTACTCGAGACAAGTAGAATAAGTTTGTTTTGTGAAGTTAGTTAGAAAGGAATCGCTTAGACTGTAACAAATTATTACTGTAACAATCTAGTTAATCATTGTATTAATTTCCTATGAATACCAATACATGTTACATTTATTGGATGATAATGAAATTTAATTATCATTTTGGATAATAATAACATTTTATATGTTTTAAAATGATATATATGTAATGTAATAATGAAATTTGGAAGAAGAAATACGTAATATTGACGTTTTGGAGGTCTAAATATGAAATTTTGCCTAATTTTTATAAAGAGCTCAAATATGAGCCGGATTAAATAATGTAATGCTGCAGAATCTCTAAAAAAATTCAAATGATCGAAGACACTAATGTTTAATAGTGTCTCTAAATTCTCTCTATTATTTTATTATTTTGGTCTATTTTTTTCTTGTTTGGGGTCCACTACAGGTAGAAATCATCATCAACTAGAAGCGCAAGTAATAGTTGTGCCTCTAAAGATAGAGTATAATCGGATCCAAGTCGTTAAGTTAGACAAACAATTAATGCAAAGACGAAAAAAATAAAGGAGAAACCAATGACAAAACTGCTAATGACCCCTAGATAAATTTATTAGAGCAACTATTACTTCTCTTCTAGTTGAACATGATTTTTATCCTATGGTAGATCTCAAACAAGAAGAAAACAGACATAAAAAATAAAATGATGAAGAAAATTTAGAAATGCTATCAATAATATTTTAGAAACTGTAAGCGATTACATTTAATTCGGCCCATATTTAAACTCTTTATAAAAACTTTTCGAGTATATATTCATCTCCAATATTGAAAGCACCGAACAAAATGGTTACCTTCCAGCTGTGCATATCTTTCAATTCGTACCTTTTGTTTCTTTCCTAGTATATCTTTCTCTGCTATTCTAAATTATATGTATGCCAGTATGTGCAATGAAATCATATATGTTGGGATCAATTAAAATGGTAATCAAATAATTTACATAATTTAGAAACACTCAAATTTCGAATTTACGTGAATCTAAAATGATCGTCCGAATCTAAAATGACGTACGAGTTGAACTTCAGGGAGCATAAAATGTTTTATGGTGTATTTATGAAGATAATTACGAGTTTTAAACGATTTAGAATAAGTGGATAGAAAAAAACAGCGGATTTCATTTCATGTGTAATGATATATCAAATAAAGCAAGGCAAAATTGTTTATCAGACTTTCTGATTTAGTAAACTAATGACTATGAAAATGAATTGCCGGACGATATTCAACAAGTAGTTAGTACTACGTTGGTTGATTATTGTCAAACATCATTTCGTTAGTATCGGTTATGATTCGGAATTAAATAGCACATTCCAAGAGTTTTAACTTTTATGATTCTCCTTCGGTTAATCCGATTCGAAATGAAACAAAAATGGAAAGTCCTAATAGGGCTGTCAATTTACACTGTCCGTTAAATTTTTCTCGTTTCGTTTCGTGTAGTGATAAATAAAACGATTACGATCAAAGAAATTTTTTTCGTTTAAATAATGAAACGATTAACGAAAATATATTGTTTTGTAATCATTTGTTTTATAGTTTCGTTTGTGACTATGTATTGTTAGAATTGTTTTGGTTTCAGAGAAAAATGACTATGCTGAGAGAAGTTGATAAGAGAGGAGATAAAGAATTGCTCAAAAGAGGAGATGAATGATTTGATTAATGTGTATGGTTAGAATCGTTCATCACCGGTTTCTGATTTGCTTTAGTGTGATGAGAGATGAGATGGTTGAAGAACAAAGAGAAAGAGTTTGATCGTTTTGATTCGTTCTGATCATTTCGATCGTTTACTTTAACAAAACAGTTAACGGAACAAAATTTCTTAATGGTTCATTAAACAAAACGGTTAACGAAATCACCTTCTTTCGTGATCGTTTCACACGTTTGACAGGTCTAACTATCGAAAATCAAATCGTAGGTGAGACAAAATCAATGTAAAAAAAGAGCATCGAACCATCAGTGATAATGATGACGACGCTGAAGAAAAAAAGAAGAGGAGGGATATAATGCCTCCACTTTTGAGTGCCTCCAAAATCCACATCATTCATCATGAATATTATTTTATGCAACTAAATCTTGATCGTTCATTGATTTTAATGGATAATGTAGATATGGAGGTACCATGGAGGCACAAAAAATGAAGACATTATATCCCTCCTCAAAAATGAATTGTAGGTTAAAATTAGATAAATGTTAGAGCGATGTCGTAATTGATATAATCATTAATATTTTTGAGAAAATATAATCATTAGTATTGATTATTTATTCTATCAAATGAAACAGTTAATTATTTATTTTGTGAAGTATATTTTATTGAGCTTAAATACTAGTAATATGCATAATAACTCATTAATTTAATTATTAAATACAAAGTAAATTGTATAATAAATTACTAATGCGAATAATATTTTATTCTACTCGAACAATAAAAGTAATATCAATTACAACAATAATGAATAGTGAGACAGCTCATCTATTTGCAAATTATCAATAAAAACATTCAAAAGTTGTTGAAATTAGTGAGCACGTTGTTAAAAATAAATAATTATTTGTTAATAGATTGTAGACGTATATAGGAGATTCATGGCAGCGTAGCACGGCCTACTGACCGTTGAATTTATGTATATAGGATCGGCGCCGGAACTATAGATCATTTCTTTCTCCTCTCGTGTTTCTCATCGTCTCATGTTCATGTTCATCCATTTTAGAAAGACCTGAGTGTCCATGCAAAGTGATATATGTTGTACGAATGTGATATATCAGATCATGATTGCTCTTACACAGTTGTGATAAAAAGAATTTCAGTCTCAACTGTCCTCTAATAAAATATTATCTATGGTATCAATTCCTTCATCACGCAATAAAATCAACTCCATCTGTATTTCCTGGTTTGTATGAACCCCGAATTGGCATTTAACCCCTTTGAACCCTGCAAGGCCTCCTCACACGGATACACATAATATGTACAACTTGATTTCAATAGATTTACAGAGGCATTAGATTCAACATTGATATGTGCAAATCTGCTAACCCAATTCAACATTGATAATCTTGCAGAAAAACATATACATCTGCTTTGTTCAGAGTTAAACGAGTTACACTATAATTGCTCTGCACAAAATTTCCAGTTTGAGTTAAATGTACAAATCTTTATACTATTCACACCCAGCTCATTCCTCCTTGGGAATCCAACGGCTCCACCAGAGGCTTTTCCTCTGCCGTGTAAATTCATCCATGCTTTCATTAAGTGTTTTTACAATCTTTCTTTGTACTTGCAAAAAGGAAGCAAGCACATTCCTCTGTGCACTCCCCTTCTTCGGTTCAATTTCCTACATGATAGATAAACACGAACGCAGAGCATTTGAAAAAGGTGAAAATGGGTACTCCAATGTTAAAAATTGTCAAATCTTGGGCATACTATCATATGCCAGGGTCAGATGTTATTGAAGGAATGATATTATTTCTATTCAAAATTGTTAAAATCAGTAATTGTCAAGTATACATACCCTAAGTTCCTGGAGCTGGGCTTCAGTGAAGCCCCCGGCCGACTCAGTGCCAGACCTGGCCATCAACCCTACAACCCAATTGGCCGCCTCACTATAATCCTTTTGGGTTGCTCTGAACAGCTGGAGCCTCATATTTTGCATGACAGAGAGTCCCAAAAGACCTTCCCTGTTGAAGTACGGGTGCGCCAGGGCAGCTTTTGCACTTACTCTTTGCCTTGCCTTATACCTTAGAGAAATATGCAAAAAGCACATATAAGAAACGAATTAATCACCGGTCACCAGTTTAGGACAGCTCGCTACTCTATTATCTGGTGCCAGTTAGAGGAATCATATTGTTGCACTACACTTGTGGGTAAATGCTGATTACTATTTGACTGAACATGCTACCTCGTTTATTCGAAAGAGCTAGTTCCTAGTGTTGTTTACAGCAATTGTAACATATTGTTTGTAAGGTATAAATTGGCTGGTATTAATCAGCTTGCTCCTGTATATGTATCTATACCTGATCATCGTGGTCAGAAGTTCCCAGCCGATACCATTATCTAAATCTAATATTTCAAAACCCTTGCGGAGATCAGGTGCAGCACGTGGTTCAACTACCTTGCGCCAGGCTTCTAAATCGTACCCAACCCGTTTGAGCTGGCGGTTGAACTGGATCAGACTGCTATCAGTGCGTAATGCAGGAATTGCCTAATATTTAAAGAGCTTAGAGATGTCTGTTAGTCTGGAATTTTGCATCAATATAGATAAAATTATTTGTTCTTCCTTACCATGATCCTTATTACACTAAAAGACGCAAACTATATTCCATATTACCCCCGAACAAGCCACAAGAAGCGTCTCCACGCAATCAGTTAAACCGCTTTTCTAAAACAAATATTGGACAAATTACCTTTGCATTCCACTTATGTTCAGGTTGGCATGGCAATAATTCATTTGGTAGAATAGACTACACGAGAAGGGCAAGAGCAGTAGAAACTAAAAATTTAGGTACAAAGGTCATACTCACCATTTGTAGAAAAATCAGTCCGAGGCTGTATATATCAAATCTATCAGGAAGGTTCATCTGTTAAATAGACAGATGCTATTAATACAACCCATGATTTGGAAGTTTCATGAAAAGTAAAAAAGTTAGTCCCTTTAATACAGACAAATATGAAACAAGACCTGCCAAAGGACCGGTGATAAAGCAGTTGCAACCGGAGCAGAAGGCGCTGATGGAGTTTGTGTGCTCATTATATATTGCTCTGGTGCTGCATACCTAAACAAAGGTGTAAAACAACAAAACCTTATGAGGCCCCTACATTACATTCAGTATTCAAGTATCATGTACATGACATGACCTATACCCGTCTTATTTCATGACCACAGAAAATGCCTGAATTGTCACTCTTCCTACTTTTGTGGAAGAAATCAGTGAGCGAGATGGGGCACTTTGTGCACATTTTGCAGTAAGAGTGAGGTAATACTTGCTGTATTCACAATTCCACAAAATATGTGATATAAATAATTACCGTGGGTCTAAAAGGAACTCCTTTGGAATATAGTTGATGCCAACTCTTAAATCAGTCGCAGCTCCAAGATCGATAATTTTGAAAGAACGAGATGCTGCAAAAAGAAGCATTGTAAATACGTCGCTTAGATGATAATCTGTAACCTTCTCTGACCAATTTCTATTGATCTTGGTGGCTGGCTATGCAGCGTGTTAGTCCTAACACGGTTCTGAGACATATATGAAATTTAAAGTTGTTGTTTAATGCTTTATACGCTGGATGCTAAAAAACAGTTTTGGGGAATGGTAACTCCAGGGTCAAGTCTATAAGGTACGTAGAGATTTCATGTATTTCAGTACTGATCGATTTAAGAGGTACCTTCTGAGAAGATGAGATTTTGGGGTTTAATATCTCTATGCACAATCCCAGTTGAGTGGACTCCGTCTAAAGCAAACAAGAGCTGCCTCATGATAGTCTGAATGATTCTATTTTCTCTCTCTATTCCCTTTGGCAAGTCTTGCACATCTCCTAAGATTTTTGTTTCTACCTAATTCATAACTAAACATTAGAAGTCATGTATTTCTAAATGTTATATAGATTCTAGTATAGAAGGTCCACAAAATAACATACTAAAAAAGATCCTTCAGTAACTTTCATTTGTGCAAGGAATGCAAACTTCATGCTTACATTATAAGGGAACTCTTTGCTTTTCATAAGGTCAAAAAGAGTGTCTTCTCCCTCAAACCGCCATATCAGCCAATATTCTTCACCCCCTTTACCTTTGGATTTGCTCTATAATTGAAAAAAAAAATACAAGAAGATAAATAAAGTGCAACACGACAAAAGATAGGTTAATCATTGAAAAAAGATATTTGTTCAAGCACAGTTTTTCAAATTACAAGTAAATTTCTTATCACCAATTTCAGCTAATTTTCTATTCCAAAAGGTATATAGAAGTGCTACGAAAACAAAAGCTACCTTGAATATCAAACTTTCAAGGTTAAGGATCCTTTTAACATAACACTGCCCAGTAAATAAAGAACAATCTATAGTTTCAGAATTTATATTATAAAATAAAATAACAACAAAGAGTCAACTCACGACTATCTTAAAGATACATACATACTGATTGTGCAAAGAACTTGAGAACATCAACTAGGAAGTTTTACAAGGGTGGTGCAATTTAAATTCTCGAGAAGCGAGAAGGGCCTCAAACTCTAATGAGGGACTTTATGGGAGAACATCTTAAGTAGGTACTTGCAACCTTCTCGTTTTGGAAAACATAATGTCATCTTATTGGAATTTAAAAAAAACTATAAACAAAATAACTAACGGAACAACTTTGGTAGAATTCAGGTCAACAGAAACTCTTTTGCGAACTTCACAATTTTAAAACTTAAAACTTGATAATGGTAGTAGCACAATGGATACAAATATAAATTAAAGAGACCTCCAAAAAGCCATAGACAAAGTCCGCACAGCTGCTGGCACATGCCCTGTGCACCCTCTCATTCATCCAAATCTCTACTGCCCCATATTCTGTTGCCTTCTTCACCACAAGATCTCCTAGCTTCCATTTTATAACAAAAAATAATAATTTATTCAGCGTATTTTAAAAGAGAGAACTCCAAATAACATGTGATCTTATGTCTACTTGCAAATGACCATAAAAGGCAAGGTCTCTTACCGTGATCAGTGTAATGAGATGTGGGTCAAGTAAAATATTAACAATTTTACCCCTGAAAATAAAGCCCCTATCCACTTGACCAAAATGAACTAACATCAAGCTAAGAGATGCTTTCTGTAAAAACGCATGCTTTGGAACCAACATTTTAACTACCTATCAAACGATAACCATTTTTTGCACAAGTTGCTAGTGATAAGGCCAAGAATTTTTCTGAGGTATCTGCAGATAATTGCAAATACTATACAACAACAACAAAGCCTTGTGTCCCATACAAGTTGGGGTAGGCTAGAAATGAAGCCTATATTGGATTTCATTTCCATAAGATTGGCTGAATTTTTACGTTGGCTCACCAAGGCTATCACAACCCTTCTTTCCGGGCATGGGACCGGCTATGTAAAACATAGGCAGATTTATAATTGCAAATACTATAATTAACACAAAACAAAAACTCTACCTTGGCATTAGATTTGGGCTTTGATAAGGAGGCCTTGTAAACAACTCCAAATGCGCCTTCTCCCAGCTTTTTACCAAGTACAAAATCATCCTAGATATAAAATTGTTGAATACAGCACTTAGTCAAAATCATTTGCATATCCAACAAAAAGCATCATCTCAATGATACCACCCGGTACCACTTGGTACCACCAATCAAGACTAATACTAGTACTACAACTCTGATACCTTGCGAAAGGATGGTCTGAATAATCTCTCCAGGAAAGCCAACACAAACATATCAAAAAAACCAGGAGCAACCCCTGGTGTGGCCCATAGATAAGCAGCTGCGGCAGCCAACAGTGCAGCCCCTTGTGCGGTCACTGTCAAACCATCGTTTCTCGGAAGCGTACTCCGGTATATAACATCCCCACACTCCATCACTGTGCATGGGAGCCCAACACCTACCCCCAAAACCAACTGCCCCACGAGATCCGAGACCATGTCTGGAGAGATTGAAGCACGGGGAGGTGACAAGAGGGGTTTGAGTTTGAGCTTCCTTCTGTTGTGGCGTTGGAGCAGGTTAATGGTCGGAAGGAAAGGGGAGGCGAAGGAGAGACGGAGGCCGCTGGTGGTTGCGGCCATTTGATTTTCTCTGATTTTTCTTTACCTCTGATTGAAGCGTGATTTTTATAGCGAGAATAATAAGAATAATAGGTTTTTGCTTTTCCGCCAGTTATTAATGTATTATGATTTCGGGGATTATGTGACTGACATGTGGGACCCCGAGGTTTTCCGTTGTTTTTCTTTTATTTATGTGTTTTTTGTTTATTAGCGACAGTGATTTGAAGGGGAGAAGGGAAATCATTTGTGGTGGAGGAAGAAAGAGAGAAGCTCGTGGCTATCATTTATCGGGGCTGCTGGGTGAATTCCTTTTGCAAATTACTGAATTGATAAGCACGAAAATTAAAACTTGTATTTCAATTCATTGCGGATTTTAAGTGGAAATGTCATGCGTCTCCGATTTTTAACTTGTGTTCAAAGGTGTGCTTCAGAGTTCTATGAAGAGGTGATTTGATGGAATAGAAAGGAATGACAATGAAAAAGAGATTGAAAAAATGACATGAAAATTTAAGTAATACATTTGTTTCTTGCTTCTGAGTCTATGAAAGTTAAACAATATAACCTTGCTTAATTTACGTTGAAAGACATCAATGCTCCTTTAATACATATAATCCTTGTTGACAAAATAAAAGAAAATTTCAACATTCTCAGCGAAGATACTTTCTACCACGATGTTTTTAGGAGCTTCTTCAGAAGGAACACTGACTGTAAAATGGGTTTCATCAATTGAACCAACAAAATCTTTGTTTGAGATTCATTTGTTGTATTAATTTTATTATTTTAAAGATAAGTAAGATGGTATAAAATACCTTGAAATAAGATTGAATTTAGAATTACTGCTTATTTTTACTGAAATGCTTGACCCAGGTTGCTTAAGAAATGTTGCTTCTATCTATGGCTCTCATGACTTTATGAAAATCACGACTAATGGTTCATGTACACCGGTGAAAGAAGAAGCTCAACATCCGATGCTTTGTTAATTTATTTTTTATGCTGAAACTTTGTTTATAAAATAATATATTTATGATATATATTGAAATTGTTATTTCATTGTATTTCTATTTTGCATGCTTTTTAATAATTAGGCCATGTTTCATCTCATTTTTAAGGTGTCAAAATCTCATTCCAATATTTGATGGGGTTTGAGCTCGCGACCTATGCGATATGTGATTGTCGCTATTAATTCGTACTTTGCATGTTTTATTGTAATTTAATCAAAATGATGTAGTTTTATAAGTAATTAAAATTAATAAAATATTTTTCATTTTACGTGGTAAATAGAAATATTATAAAAAATAAATTACTAATATTAATGATGTACTTCACGAATCTCGATGCGCATCAGAGGGTCTAGATGCACAAACACGGTGCATCCACAAGCACCATAGTTTTGCTTTAATATCTAATATACTCATGGCGCAACATTTGCGCACTGTTCATTTCCACAGTGCGAATGAACAGTGTTTTCAACGCTCATAGCTATAGTAAGAACAGTGTTTTCGCTACAGTAAACCACTCTTTTAAAAATATTTCTTTCGTGTCGTTTCCACTGTTTTAAATGTTCATCACTTGTCACTATTCATCGCATTCCGTTAAACACATGACGCATGACACATGACGCTGCAAGTCGCATGACGTTTGAGGAATGTCGCATTACGCATTACGCATGACGCATGACGTTAGAAGCATGATGCAAGCCGGATGACGCAAGATGCATGATACATGACACATGACACCTGACGGTGCACTACGCATGACGGTACACCACGCATGACGTTACATCACGCATGACGCTGCAAGTCGCATGACGTTAGAGGAATGACGCATGACGCATGACGCAAGACGCAAGATGCATGATGCATGACGGTACATCACGCATGACGCTGCAAGTCGCATGACGTTAGAGGAATGACGCATGACGCATGACGCATGACGCAGGACGCAAGATGCATGATGCATGACGTATGACGTTTGACGCATGGCTCATGGTGCATGACGCATAACGCAAGTCGCATGACGTTAGAGGAATGATGCATGGCGCATGGCGCGTGACGCATAACGCAAGTCGCATGATGTTAGAGGAATGATGCATGGCGCATGACGCATATCGCATGACGCATGACGGTACATTACGCTGCAAGTCGCAAGACGTTAGAGGAACGACGCATGATGCAAGACGCATGAGGCATGACGCATGGCGCATTACGCATAACGCATAACGCATGACGCATGACACATGGCGCATTACGCATGACGCATGATGTATTATGCATGACGCATGACGCATGTTGCATGACGGTACATGACGCATGACGCATGACGCATGAGGCATGAGGCATGAGGCATGACGCATGATGCATGATGCATGAAGCATGACACATGTCGCTTGTCGCATGAGGCATGACACATACGCATGACGTATGTCGCTTGTCGCATGAGGCATGAGGCATGACGCAATGCACATGACGCATGTCGCTTGTCACATGACGCGTGACGCATGACCCATGATGCATGATACATGACGTGAGACGCACGACGCAAGCCGCATGACATATGGCGATTGACGCATACCGCATGAATGAATAATGTTTTATTTTTTAATATACTTATGTCTCATCGGCCACCACTATTCATTTCCACGGTGAATGAACAGTGTTTTCGTTATTCATTGCTGTTCATTCAGGGTGTGTTTGGTTCATTGTGGTTAGTGCTATTTAGTGAATAGCATTACTATTTTGGAATAATAAGCATCCAAACACAAAATGGCTATTCATGAATAGCACACTAATCTCACTAATTAGCTAACCCAACAAAATAGATGAGTTAGCATAAATGGCAATTTTGGTGGCAAATGGAGGAGAGAGAAATTATTTTAAAAACAACACTTTCTTTGTTTTTTTTTATTTTTTATTATTATTATTATTATTATTATTATCATTATGATGATTATTATTATTATTATTTTCATCATCATTATTATTATCATTATTATTATTATTATTATTATTATTATTATTATCATTATTATTATCATTATTATTATTATTAGTATTATTGTAATTGTCATTATTATTATTTTATTTTATTATTATTATTGTTATTATTATTACTGTAATTGTCATTATTATTATTATTATTTTTATTATTATTGTGTTGTTGTTGTTATTATTATTATTATTATAATTTTTATTTTATTAGTATTATTGTAATTGTCATTATTATTTTATTATTTTATTATTATTATTGTTTCTATTGTTATAACTGTAATTATTTTATTATTATTATTGTTATTATTATCATTATCATTGTTATTATTATTATTATTGTAATTATCATTATTTTATTATTATTATAATTGTCATCATTATTATATTTTATTATTATTGTAATTGTCATTATTTTATTATTATTATTGTTGCTATTGTTATTATTATTATTATTGTTATTATCATAATTTTATTATTATTATTATTATTATTATTATTCCATCTTATTATTTTCATTTTATTATATTATTTACTTTAATATTTTGTATTATTTTCATTGTGTTATTATTATATTATTATCATTTTATTAGTATCGTATTATTATTATATTATTATTATTTGTTGAAAAACTAGAATAATTTATTATTTTACTAATTCTCACAATCACTACTCCAAATGTGCAATCACATTTTCATTAATCTAGATAACACTATTTTTGCACTAACTTAGATAGCAAAAAGTAACCACTATTTCAACCACTAATCTAGATAGCACTATTTTTGCACTAACTAGGCATGATCCAAACGCATTCTCAATGGTTAGGATTCTTTTGGCTTTATCCTGTGGTATCACGAGCTTGGCACGTGACCTTTCATCCCTCCCCGTCTTTCGCGAGAGGAACCACACGCTTATATAATTTGTCGAACCCTAGCTTAAAATTCGTATACTCAAATCCAATTCATGGAGTTCGACAAGCGGAGAGGTGGAGGGTTGCCAATGACCGACGGTTCTTCGCGCTTCGATTCCTCCCGTGCTTTAAGGTAATTGCACTTTTCCATTTTTGATTCGTAAAAATTCGGGCAGGAAACTATTTCATATCAAAATTTGATGATCGCAAAGGGGTGATTTTGGGGCATTTTTTCCCCCAAGGCTCGGGCATGACGGGCGGTAATTTAGAATTTGTGTATGTGCGCGTCTCTCTCTCTCTCCCTCTCGGTTGGTGGATAGAACTAGCGCATGACATCGTTTTGATACCCTATGCTAAAATTTTCTAGAATCGCACCCTTTTTATATTCAATAACTGCACATAGATAGATGTAGTAAGTAGTATAATCCAAAAAGACATTTGTAACTGACTGCTACCCCTTATTTTTTAAAATAAGATCGCTTTGTGTATTTTTACATGCATGTTTTCTTGAATTTTTATCTTTGATTACAGAGCTGTGAATGATCCTTTAACTGTAATATGCACAACTCGTTTCAGAAATTGTTTCATTTTGAGGAATTGAGAGGACATCAATATTGTTTGTTTGCTCATTATAAGTAAATCCCAAACCTAGGTGGTTCCAAATTTTCAATTTTTACGGTTTTGTTCTTATCTACACTGAACCTTATTGGTGTTTCTATGATGTTCGAGTCCTTGGCAAGTGGGAACTAATCCCTATTGGTAAGATGAAATCCCACATGAGTTATGAAACAGTTTTGTTAAGCTGCGGCCTGCGGGTGTGGTACAAGACCCATGGCTCTCGTTTATACTTGAAGCCTGTTCATTACTATATGGGAAAAAATGTCTCTTTTATCTGGAAAAACAAGGTGGTTAAATTGAGTTCTTGGGTTGATTTAATTGAGGATTACTAATCTGGTTGGTACTGAACTTGACGGATGAAGTTAGTATTACCTTTCTTTTTGGTTCACTACTTCAAAAGGATATTCATGGTGGAGATCATTAGGTTGAATTCATCTGGTAAACCAAAATCCTATACCATTATACTCTACAGAACTATTTGCTTGTTGGGAAATCTAATCTTAGAAAGAACCTTTTGTGCTTCCCTTTCGGCCTTTTGGTTCAGTTCCACTTCCATTAACTTACATTTTGATATGCCAGCCTTTTTCTGGTTGTACCTGCATGTTTTTCAGGAGTCCTGACCTGTTAACCTATTTCATTCTTGCTCCGATAGCATTTTCTTTTTCTAAGAATATATTGCAATTCCCCTGCATCCTTTTTCTTAAGATATACTTCACTGTTGAAGTACCTGATGCTGGGAATCTTGTCCAATATACTGGTATTGTGCTGCTGTTCTCTAAATAATTTGTTGAAGCCAAAACAGGGAAAAAAAAGAAAATCAGTGATCACGTTAAAAATATAAAAAATATGGTGTGTGGTTTTACATGTCTATCATGTTACTGTAGCAGGTTATCTGCTTTTACTATGATAATGATGGTAGTATTGAATTTGATATGTATGTTATGAAGACAACTTCATAATTTTCACTGAATTCTTTTCAGATTGTTAGAAGATGTCGGTACAGAGTTAACAGAAGACCTAGTGGTGCTAATGCCAACCCTAATTTCGTTTATCCGGCATGCTGATCCGCTGGTTGTAAAGAAATCAATCACATGTGGCACATTTTTAATTGCGGGTGTCTTACAGGAAATTGCATTTCAGGTCTCTTTCTATTGTTGTAACCAACAAACAGCTACAGGATATAATGATAGGGAACTTTTTGTTACTGTTTAGTAAATGTTGGCTCTTTTTTTGTATGTATAAAAGATCTGCTCTTTGTTATGGTGATGCTGTTCCTTTGGTTATTTTTGGCATCTCGATTGTGATCTTTGGGTTTTATTTTTATTGGTTTGATTGCATAGTAGCTAAAGATAATGCGAGAAATATGTATATATCCAAAGAATAATTGGCTGCCCTAAAGTGAACTTAAAAAAAGCCTTTTTTATATCTCAACTTGAAATTATTCTCAGTAATCGATGATAACAGAAGTTTTTCTTTAATAAAAAATTCAATTTGCAATAAACAATATCTTCCAGTTTTTTCTGAAGGGGGTAATTATCAGCAGAATATTTTTTTCATAGGGATACCATGTTTTGATTCTTAAAAGTGGATAAAGATCTTAATTTGAAAAATAATACGAAAAGCTTCTCACTAGAAGTTCACAGTAAGTACCCACAACTATATGGATGCAACCTATGTCTCCTGCTCCACAGAAACAGAATATCAGATATCTAATAGTGGGGCAAGTGCTTTCTTTTTCCTTCCACCCATCAGAATACATTGAAGGGTCTCTATAAATTCTCAGTCTGACAATCTTAATCTGTTTAATTCACAGCAGACAAAGTATTTAACTGATAAGTTAAGAGTGACTAAATGAATATTTTCTTGCTAATGCCTATTATAATGGTATAATATTGAGAATATGAATCTATTTTATTCTCATTATCTGATAATTTATCATAACTTTATTTAATTTTTGCCTTCTGGCTTACTATTTGTGTTGTCCTTTAAAATATTATTATTTACTGTTCCATCTCTTTCTTATAATCTTTAATGGTACTTTTTTGGGATCTTCCTTTGTTTTTTATTTTATTTTAGTACTTTCCTTTTTGAAATTAAGTTTCATGGTAGATTGTTTTAAGGTCGTGTTAAGATGAGATTTTTTCGCCCTTCAAGATGCCAGCTACAACATACCAGTTCACCAGTTTTTCATGTAGCATGTCCATTTTCAGTTTAATTTTTGTAGTCACAACTTACTAATATTATGATTGGAATCATACATCATTTTATCAACTAATGCTTCAGTTATAGTATGATTTTATTGTTAATCTTTATAGTTCTATAAAAAGGCTCAATAACATTTTGAAGTGCAATATTTTGCACATTTTGAAGTGAAAAACCAGCTTGAAGTTTAGTATTGTTTAATTTATGCTGCATCTTGTTTATGTATTAGTGAATAAAAGTCATGTATGTAATTGGCATTTGCTACAGCATTTTGTCATTAATTTCACACATTATGAGTTCTTACTTTGGGCATTCTAGTTTTCAGTCTGACCTTTTGTATCTTGCATAATGCAGATTAACTCATTTGGAAAAATAGATCGATGGCTTGAAGACATGTGGTCATGGATGGTGCAGTTAAAAGAGTTGGTACCGGGTCTCTCATCAGAGGCATGCTTGCAGTCTTTTTCTTATAAATTTTGTCACTGCATATTGTTGATTGTTATATTTTCTGTCCACCTGGTACTGGCTTGAAATGAGTTCTTTCGTGCGCGTGCGTGTTATTCCTAACATTTATCATTGTTTGCTTGTTTTTAGGTTGGTTATTAAGGGTTTAAAATTTAGTGGGTCTTCGTATAAACTAATAATCCTCAAGAAGCTAATTTGTTTCGTACCAGTACTGGTACACTGCTAGGTAGACAGACACTTGCATCTTGTTGACTACTGTGTTGGTGTCGGTAAGAATAAATGAAGGATGTTGGAGTATATACTGGTACATTTTACTACATATAGCTCCAGTATAATATATGATTGGTTATGTCCACAGCCTGGCCATGAAATTTTTTTAGTCAACACCAAATCACCGAGAAGCATATTTTTGTTTCAGTTGGATTTACTTCTTTGGCCATATTTTTTTGCGATCTCTGTCATGTCTTATATGAAATAATTGTAACAGTCAGTCCCAGTTGGTACAAAGACAGCAGCTTTGAAGTTCCTCGAGACATGCGTTTTGTTATTCACACCGCATCCTGATGCCACAGGCTCACCACCTGGTATTCATTTTGATATTTCTTTGCATGTATTTGGATTTAAATGAAAATTGGTTGTAATGTGGATATTTTCATGCCTTATAACAGGGAAGGGATTTAATATTATAAATATACCAGCAGGCTACTGTAGATTTCTTGACCCTGTTATTCTGGAATCTGATGGCTTTAAAGTTCTGAATCTCCTGCTCGATACCTTGCACTCGTCGTATACGCTATGTGGAGCTCTTACCATAACTTCCATTAATTGGTAAGCCATGAGATTTACCTAACTATCAATTGATACAATAGGTTTTTTGAAGGTATATATCTCAAACAATGGTCATTACACATGAGCGGAATCAGGGCCTGCGCCCCCCACCTGGACCCAGAAATTACATAGTTCAGAATTTCCGGAAGCCCACTGAGGAGCATGTGATGTGATTCACAATGCAATTGCTTGGATGACTACATTTGATCTTTTATTGCCGAAGTTCCATTGGACAACAAATATAAGTATATCATGTTACAAATAGTAATATGCATATCATTTAGATTAAATTAGCTAGTTCGAATGAAATACTATGAAAAAGAAATTTATTGTGATCAAATTCGAAGTCACATAAGGACAGGAGTATAAAGGCCTGTAGGCCCAATAAAAGGCCCGTTGAACTAAAGAGTTAATGGAATCACACCTATGCTGGGGGCGCAGCCATGTTTACCCAGAGTGAGACACTTGCCACTCCTGTTTCAAAAAATTCCAAAGCATACCTTTATATCTATGCACATTTCAGAAAATGTTACAATATATACTTGAAACTCAAAAACTTGTCAAATAATGTTCCACCCTGAAAATTTGCCCCATGCTGTTATGAATTCCAGCAACATAATCCAACTGAAGAGTTAGATTTTGTAAATTTGTTTTTGATATGTACACCTAAATTCAGTATTTCTATTCCTCCATATTGCTGCTTCAAGTGCGCAATGGTATTTTTTATCTGGTTCTGCCCTAGCAACCCCTACCGATCATTTCTGGTTCCGCCACTGATTACACAAGAATCCAGCAAGGCACCATATTGGTGTTCTCCTGACCACACTTTTGCTACTGTCATTGTACTTTGTCAATCATGGCACTACTTGTCCCATTTAAGTCAAGCTCATTCTGTCTCTTATAACTAATAATTCCAGTTTAGTTGCAATTGCAAAGAAGAGGCCAGCGTACTATGAGCGTATACTCTCTGAACTGCTAAGTTTCGATCCAAGTATAAATTCAGCACAAGGTGCTCATTCTTCAAGCATCCGGTACAACTTGCGGGCCGGATTTATAGGGTTTTTGAGGAGTACAAACCCTTGGATGGTCGAGGTATTATCCGACAGCCTCCTTTATTTTTGCCATTTTACCTAATTTTCTTTTTGGGGCCATGGTTTGTTGGGTGTTCGTAAATGTTGGTGTGATGCTTCTGCTTTTTCCTTTTTCATGTTTTCATTTGTTTATGGGTTGGATGTCAGGGGAGGTGAGGGGACTAGGATTCAAGTCCTTGATTTGTCGCAGGGTTATGGGCAATGGGAATGGTATGGTATGCGAAACATGGACCCGAACTAGAATGTGTGTATAATATTTTGGACCGAGGAATGTTCTGGTAGTTCAGGTTGTGATGTTTGGGTTGGAAGTGCAATTTTTTGGAACTAATTAGATATCTGTGAACATGATTGCATATGACGGTAGTGTGTGTTTGCTGACAGCGTGTGTTATGTTGCTGTCCCTACTTTCTTAAGAGAAACTTGTCCTCTCTCTAAATTTGTTTGCAAGTAATTTGCTAATTGTGTTTCTGTTAATACTTTAAATGCACAATACACGGTTGTCTGCAAAATGATTTAATGATGAATCTCATATGACTGATCAAATGAAGTATGGGGCATAATTCTTCAATGTGTCCATCTTTAACAGACATTGGTTAGCACGAACCACCAAGAATTTTAATTATTTGAGGACGAAGTATGAAGAATTCTATTTAACATTTCTGATGAAGTTTCCTTTATTCCCAACCAAATTCCATTTTACATATCTGTTGACTTCATTCTTCTTTCTCCAAAAGAATGAAAAATGCTATGAACCTGAAACTAACAGTATAGATGCATTGTCCTAGCTTTGAATTTGACAAACAAGTACAAATTAGGTCTATGACCATTAAAGCTGTTACTCTATGAAACCACCACTTTTTGCCAGGTCACTGATTTTACCGTATGGGGTTTGCTGGTGATCCACAATTGGGAATGGCTTTACCAATTCAGAGATCACCCCATACTGGGCAACTTATGGTAACTCTGGATTAGGGCATCACATTTTGTTAGCTTGCTGTATACTTTGTTTTGTCCTTTTGGTTGTCATTATTTATTTTCAATTTTGCATCTTAATTCTTAATTTACAGTCAAGAGATAAGCTCATTAAGGCATTAAGAGGACTTAGTCCAGGCGAATCAACCGAGCAAATAATACGTCAAGTTGAGAAGATGTCACGCAACATGGAGCGATCCTCACGTGATAATTTTAGATCTTATAAGGTTATTCTTCTTGCTAATTTTTAAGGAAGCTTGCACAAATCATTTGCATTTCCTCTGAGTCATCACTATTGGGCCTTGATCCTGGACAACAATGCTTGATATTTCAATTAAGTTTCTGTTGTGCACTAGTTTCGAGTCAACCCAATTTTTCAATTTGGCCTTGATTAAGAGTCGGCATGGCTTTTTAATTTTCTCTCTTTTGCCAATTATGCACAAAAGAGTGAATGAAATGAGTATTAACTGAAACCATAGTCAGAATGGCACTGAATCAGCCAAAAAAGGTGTATAATCAGATAAAAGTACAATTTCTAATCGATGATATTTCAATGTATAATGAAATATTTAGTTATGAATTGTACATTTACCTTTGCAGGATGAGTATCCTTTGCCTGCAGAAGATTCTATCACCAGAAAAAGAGGTCCTGCAGTTTTGGTCCCTGAGGACCTGCCCTTAAAGCGTGCCCGGTCTGACGAGTCAGATCAGAGTGATATAAAAAGTGAGTTGACCCCGGCTGGTAAAATGATTGCCGTCATTGGTGCTTTAATAGCTGAAGGAGAGAGAGGAGTTGGCCCACTTGAGCTTCTCATCTCCAACATACATGCAGATTTATTGGCTGATATTGTCATTGAGACGATGCAACAGCTACCAAAATCGCTTCCTGTTTTCAGCCCGCATACACAGGTCCCCTCTGGTGCTTTGACGGAGAACCCAGTTAACACGGGAGATGGTACTGAAGGGAAGCGTGATCCAAGAAGGGTATTGTTTGAAGTTCCTTGGTCAATTTCATTCATCAATTTGCTAAATCTTAAAATAGCATATTAGCATGTATAATCCTAGTGCAAAAGTAGAATGATCACTTGTACAAACTGAGAAGTATCTGTAGTATATTTTCCTTCTCTCTGTATATTTCAAAGGGTGCCTAAATCACCTCCATTGTTATTGTCAAAAGTGAAGGAAATGAGAGGCAATTAGGGTCTAAGTAATGACTAATGAGAGGACTGTTATGTGCGTCTTCAATGTTTTGTTAGATGAGATGGGGAGCTTTCCTTTATACTTTTTAATTAAGGCGAGAGAGATGAAGAGGGAGAGGGAGAGGGAGAGGGAGGCAGGAGCTGCTAAGTTTTTGAAACCATTTTTTTTTTTTTTACTTTCTTTCAGTTGAACCAATAATACAGGACCACTGACCTTTTCGACCTCTCTTCTCCAGGTTTACTTTCTTTCAATTGAACCAATAATACAAGACCACTGACCTTTTCTACCTCTTTTCCTCAGGACCCTCGTCGCCTGGATCCTCGCCGGCCAGCTGGACCCATTGGTTCACCAGGCACAAGCCATGTCCAATCACGAGCGAACACAGATTCCACCTCCATCAACTTGTGCCCTGTACTGTCACCATCACATCTATCCACAATGCTGCCACCTCCTCCGCCCTTCCCAGAGCCCAACTTTACAGAAACTGCACCAAACCTTGAATTGAAAGTGGAACCAGATTCGAAACCGCCACAGGTGGTCAAATTGTCTGTTGTTGCTGAAACACAGACAGAAGAAGGGACTGAAATAAAAACTGAAGTAGCAGATACTACAATTCCACCTCCTGATTCAACTTCCATTGACCAAGATGCAGCTGAATCTACACCTGATGATCATAATTCTATGGAGTCTGATCGGGCTTCATTTCAAGCTGAGAACAAAGATTCTTTGATGGAGGATGCAAGTGCTAGTAGTGGTGATTTGCCAGTGTTTCCACTTTGCTTCGAGTTGAGTGAGAGGAAGAAGAGAGAGGCTTGCCAGAGGGCAATTAGGCGAATTATTGATGGAAAGAGTGAATCCTGCCTGCGGCTTCTTGCTCGTATGGTTGCTCTGGTACAGCATTCCTCATCAAATTTTTATGAACATTATCTATAGTATGTGAAGAATCAGCTCAGTGACTGTGAACATAAGTAGTATTTAATCAAAAGCGAAGGAAAGGTGTTAATTTGGGGCCAAACTAGTTTTGTACTTAGTAAATGTTGCATAAATACTCGAAGAAATGAAAGATTAGACCTTAGTATAGCTAGTTCTTCTAATAAATTCAGATTCTGGAGAGGTTATTTTGTTCTAATTGATGTTCTTTTTGTACTTCTGATCAGAATGATCCAGATGGTGAAATTCTTGAGCAAATACAGAAGCACATAGCTGTTGACTTCCACCGACACAAGGTAAGTTACTTCAAATTTTGATCAACGTCATCATAAATTAGCTAATAGCTTCTGTACTACTTGTAAAGATTGCCAAGCAGTTGGAACAGTTCTCTATGCACCATACGCCATAGTCCATACAGTAATATTGAGATTATTTATTTATTTATTTTTGTTATTTCTCTTTTGTTGTTAATTTTTGACAGGGTCATGAGTTGGCAATGCATTTGCTTTATCACCTGAATGCTATGATAGCAATGGATTCTTCTTCTGCTGCTTTGGATCGCTATGAGAAGTTCCTCACTTCACTGGTCAGTCTATCACTTTTATACAATAGCATGCTATTGGTCTAGTTCAGACTATATGCAAACTAAGAAAGCAACCTTGTTCCATTAAAGATTCCTCTCTTTCCCCATCCAAATTTGGTCTTTTATTAGAACACTGATAAAAAATAGTGTAGACCGACACTTGAAAAAGATCCCTCCCTTTTCTGTACGGTTCTGATAGGACGCTGTTGTAAAACACAACTCCAAAATTGGCATGTCTAAAGCATTTATCTTCTCTTAGGCAAGAGCGTTACTAGACAACTTGCCTTCAACTGACAAGTCCTTCAGCCGGTTGCTTGGTGATGCCCCTCTCTTGCCAGATTCTGCTTTTGAGCTGCTTGAGGAGCTGTGTGGCATGTCTGATGGTGGGACCCAGAAGGACAGGGAGATTGATGCCGGGGATCGTGTTACTCAAGGCCTGGGTACTGTGTGGAGCCTTATATTATGCCGGCCATCTGCCAGAACAGCATGTCTTGATATTGCCCTAAAGGTAGCCTTGTCCTTTTAGTTAGCAAGGAATAGTTGGGGGTAGATCACTACTTGTTTATTATTTTGATAACTAGTAATTTAGAAATAAAACATAAAAATGGAAAAGAGAAGGAATATGCCCTCACATGAACACCAAGAAACTGCTGGAGTACACTCAGGTAAACTAGAGACACACAGAGGTACAACTAGTTACTCCGTTGATGAAATATAGCCTCTAAGCAGAAGCTTTTTATGTGAAGTCTTTGATAAATTCTGTTTTTTTGCAGTGTGCTGTTCACTCTCAAGATGATGTTAGGTCGAAGGCTATCAGACTAGTATGCATCCACTTTTCTCTGACATAAACGAAAAAATACTAAAAATAAAGACATACTCAAGTTGCTGATTGTTGATGATCTTTACAAGGTTGTAAACAAACTATACCTCCTAAGCTATGCATCACTGAGGATTGAGGAATTTGCAACCACCAAGCTCCTCTCTGTTGTGCGTGACCGAACCCTAGATACAGAGGTCGATCAAACATCCTTCAGAGATGCGAAAGTAGAGGTGAGATGGACTAATAATTTAAATTTACAATCCTATACTAAAGGAATAAAGACACAACTGGTTGTTGTGCTGTTAGATGAAGTTGGTTTTGGTCTGATGTTGGATTTGCCAGGCTGTTTGTGTTTCTATGGTTATTTTTCCTTTTTTCTGGTGTGTGTGTTGGAGGAGGAGGAAGGGGGAGGGGGGGGGGGGGGGGCGGTTATGGCATGCTTGAGTTTGCATGTGCACGTGCACGTGCGCATGCTTTTCTTAATGGTGGTTCAGATGAAAGTTTGAAGTAACCCACGGATTTTATGCCTCTTGTATTTGTCCCTCTCATACAGAAACTAAAATGGTTATACAAATGAATTTTTAACACCATCTGTTTTTTATAATTTCCTTGTGCATGCTACTCTTAATAGCGGGTTCAGATGAAGGTTCGATGTAATCTGAGGATTTTGTTCTGCCTTGTTTTTGTTCCTCTCGGATGGCCTAAAATGATTATAAAAAAGTTGAACACCATCTGCTTTTTTGAATATCCTTCCTAAATGGATAGCTAAAGAAACTTTTACATTTCTTTTGTTTAATTGCTTTTAGATAATAAACCAAGAAGTGTCAGTTACAAGCTCACAGAGTTCTGAGCCTGGTCTGTCAGAAAATGAGTCTGGTGTGGTCTTGGTGAGATCATCAGGCCGGTCTCTATCTCAGGCCCAGATTCAAATGTCTCTCTTCTTCGCTCTTTGTTCAAAGGCATGCAAATCTCTTAATTCCATTATCACTTTCTTTGTCTATACCTTTTGTGCATTTGAAGTTTTGAACTATTATTTATTGTTATTTTTTAATGGTTTGTACAGAAACCTAGTCTTCTCAATGTTGTGTTTGATGTTTACGGAAAGACTCCAAAAGCTGTCAAACAGGTGATTTTTTTAATTAATTATGGCATTAACAGTTACATGTGTATGATAGGTGGTGCTATGGGATGGTATAACCTGCACGAACCTCAACATAAACACTGAAACAACTTTAAATTAAGAAAAACTGATATTAGCTGAGGCTCAGATGGTACCAAACTGCTTCAGGTTTCATCTTTTATTTCATTGATGTTCTTTATAAAAAGAATTTTCTGACTAAAGCCTTGCATCAAACCCATGCAGGCCATACACCGGCATATACCAGTGCTCCTGAGAAACCTTGGTTCATGTTCTGAGCTACTTGATATAATTTATAATTTACCAGAAGGAAGTGAAAACCTCGTCACTTTGGTATCTTCTCATTTCTATTTCAGAAGTTCTCTGCAAATATAAGATCTATAGAATTGGAGATCTCCTCGTTTCTAAATGTCATTTTTTACTTTTAGGTACTACAAGTTCTGACAGAGGAGTCAACTCCTTCAGCTGACCTTATAGGGGCCGTTAAGCATTTATATTATACTAAGCTTAAGGTTAAATTCTTTAGTAATAATTTCTGTTGTCTCATTCTGCGTCAGTAGGGTTTCTGATTAGGATTTCTTTTGGTCAAACCATAACATATGTTGTGTGCTTTGTGCACTTTTTTTTGTTCTTAAAAAAAGGGCAGCCCGGTGCACGTAGCTCCTGCCTGTGCGGGGTCTGGGGAAGGGTCGGACCACTTTGGGGTCTTTGTATGCAGCCTTTCCGTGTATTCTTGCAAGAGGTTGTTTTCACGACTCGAACCTATGACCTCCTGGTTACAAGGCGACAACTTTACCGCTATTCCAAGGCTCCCCTTCTTAATTCTAATTTATTTGGTTGAGCAACTTGGCCGGGTTTCGGTTCGGGCAACGTCAGCCTTTTCGAGTGTTTGGTCTGGTCGGGTTTTGTATTGGGCAGTGTCGGTTTTTTTTTCGAGTTTTAGGTCGGATCAAGTTTCAGGTCATTTGATGTTGTTTTTTTGGGTTCTGGTCCAGTTATGAAATTGATTTATTAAATTGTGACTTTGTCTAATGTTGATTTTTAATAAAATTGGATTAGTATTTCATGTTCGGATGCGATTTGTTAACAGACATGTGAAATATAGTGCCTAAATTGCAAAAAAAAAAAAAATGTTGTCTATAATGGCATGAACACAGTTTTGAAAGAAATTATATGAGATTCTGTGGAAATTAAAAAGAATGTTCCTGTTTTATATGATCTGTATCGAACACATTCAATTAGTATCAGATAACATGAGTTTTTTACTAGAACAATTATGACACTATTTGACATATTATAAAAGCAAGGTATAAAAACACAAACATCAATATTAATTTGCTAGGACTTTTAATATAATATTATGCAATCGTCCTCAACGTTTCGGTATATATTTCGATGGCAAGTCGGGCCGAGTTGAATTGGATTTCAGGTCTCAGGTGTTGCTTCAGTTTGGTTTGCAGGTCGTCTCGGGTCGGGTTCGGTTTTGGATCCTTAATTGTCACTTTGTGTCAGATTACAGTTGTTTCAGGTCAGATTGATCGGGTTTTGGATTCTTAGGTGTCACTTCGGCTTGGTTTACAGATTGTCCCAAGTCCCAGGTCGGGTCTGATTGTGTTTCGAGTCTTAGCTTTGCCTCGAGTTACTGATTGGGTCAGGTTTGGTTCAGGCTAGTTTGACTTAATGTCAGTCAGGTGGGGTTCGAGCTCGGGCACGGGTTGAGGGGTTTCTTGGGTCGGGTCGGATTCTGCCACCTCTAATGGTTCTTTTTGTTTGTTTCTAACATTGAAGCTGTCTCGTGTTGTATATTATAAAAACGTAATCAAATGAAAATCTCATTGTTTATGTTGTACCCAAAGATTTTTACTTTTATACATTCCCTTTTCCAGGATCCGGTTATTCTAATTCCGATGCTCTCATCTTTATCCAAGGAAGAGGTATTGTGCTCAACATATTGTTCTATACCTTCATTTTTTTCAATAACTTTCTTGAAAGATTAACCTGATTGGCATTTCATTAGGTATTGCCGATATTCCCAAGGCTTTTAGACCTTCCTCTTGAAAAATTTCAAGCTGCCTTGGCTCGAATTCTACAGGTAACATTGTGTACAACTTCTTGTCCATTTTAGTGGAATTAAATTATCTTTTAACAGTATGCATAATATCTGCATCTTTTCCTTTGTTCTTTTTGGTTGTAGGGTTCTGCTCATTCAGGTCCAGCATTGACTCCTACTGATGTTCTAATTGCCATACATGATATAAATCCTGAGAAAGACCGGGTTGCTTTGAAAAAAGTATGCTTATTTTCTGCTGAATTTGTTTTTATTTGTCAAATGGTACATTTCATGGTTGGGCCTTTATCATTTTGGATCTCATCTGGTATAATGCAGCTTGCATATAATGAACCCACCTTTGTCTAAAAAGCATCTGATTTTCATACTGTATTCAAATTGATAGCTGTCATTAGGTGATATCATATCTCTTTAAGTTATTGTGAAAATGACTGTGCTATCATTTTACAATTTTTTGTCAGGTGACAGATGCATGCACGGCTTGCTTTGAGCAGCGCACTGTGTTCACGCAACAAGTTTTGGGAAAAGCTTTGGACCAAATGGTGCTGCTTAAAACCACATATGCTTTTCTTTAAATATTTTCTTGTTTTTGCAAATGCAGTCCAGTTCTTATTTGTTGATTGTTGACTATAGGTGGAGAAAGTACCGCTTCCTCTTCTATTCATGAGGACTGTCATTCAAACAATAGATGCTTTTCCTTCTCTGGTACTTTTAGTTGGGGCTTATTGTTTATTATCTGTTTTGAACTCTTATCAAAACGTGTCTCACTCTTAGACATGACCAGACTATGTATTTGATCTCTCTTTTGATTTCCACTTTTAGGTTGATTTTGTCATGAGCTTACTTTCAAAGCTTGTTAGCAAGCAGGTTCTCTCCCTCTCTTTCCCCCCCACTCTCTCTCCCTCTCTGTTTCTACATCTATGTTGGTTTCGTGGGGTGGGACGATAGCACATTAGCATTTGTTATATTTTGCCTTTTGCAAAGAGTAATAATTTTGAGAGCCTCTTAAGGTTATTAGGCAATTGCATGCTACTTCAGAAAAACAAAACAATTCTTTTTTGTTGTTGTTGTCTCATTTTTTTATGTATATAAGAGAACTTATACTATGTTATTCCACCAAAATATGCCAGATTTGGAAAATGCCCAAACTCTATGCTGGATTTTTGAAGTTGGCGTACCAGACACAGCCTCTTTCTTTTCCCGTCCTATTGGAGGTACTGTTCTCTCTCTCTCTCTCTTTTGAAAGCTTGGCAGAAGCTGCGAAGTAATTTATTGCATCATCTCTCTCTCTCTCTCTTTCCGTGTCATGCTAGATTTGCATTTCATATAAAATCTAACCCCTTGTTTGGTCAAATTCATAACTGTGTTCTGGCTAAACCGATTTGATCTAAAATAGTCTTATCAGTGTTGTATATATTTAATCTAAACTGACCTGATACAAATATACAATGATCATCTTTAGGGTCCGTTATTTGCGATTCTGGATTTGGGTTAACTTGAGGAAAAGCTGGAAGCTTTGGATTTTTTTATTAATGATTTTGTAAATATTGTGCTTGCAGTTACCTTCCACACAACTTGAGAATGTATTCACGAAACATACCAATCTGCGTGCCCCGCTTGCTTCTTATGTTATTAATAAGAACATTCAGCCAACATTGCCTGGGTTAGTTGTATTTGTAGTTTATTTGAATGTTATAGTTTCATTGACTTGTGGCATTTTTCCTCTTTGTTTAAAGTTGTTAGTTAAAAAAAAAATGAAGCGATGCTTGGGTTCTTAGTTCCATACAAAACTGAATATCTGGGGCAAGTCTGGAAACTAGTTCCTCTCTTGTTTTAACACTCTCTTTACACAGCCAAACATTGAAGGTGCTAGGTCTTCCAAATGAGCCACAACAAACAGCAGGCCAGACAATTTGATTCGGGGGCATCAATTCAAGGCACAACACTGACGTGATATTTACTTGCTTGTGTGCGGCCTTGATTTTGGTCTAAACAGGGGGTGTTGGTTGTGATTGTGGTTTTGCTCGAGCGGAAAGAAATTGGCACGGCAGAAAAGTTGCCTAAAATACACTTGGCTGATCTGATTGGTCGATTTCTTACTGCGATACAGCCATTTTCTCTCGAGCAGGGAGATCTCCATAGGATTTTTTATTATGGGGATGTAGATGATCGTGTAATTTATGTAGGTTAGAATATGGGAAAGCAAAATTGGGTTCCAATAGTTTCCAACTTAGTTATGCGAGGTGAAGCGAATAGACAGACAAAAGAGAAGACTCCCGCCATTGATTATTTTTATTTAACATTTTTTTTTTTACCCTTTTTGTTTGTTATGACATGTTCTTAACTTTGTAAAGTCATGACGATTAATTGGCAACCATTAAATTCTGCATTTCCGATTTCTGAAAAGCCCAGAGGATACAGAATTGTTTGTGAAATTGGTATTAGGATACTAAAGCAACAATTGAAACATGTAAGAATTAATTAAATGACGTGTAAAATCAAAGGTGATCATTTTTTTTATTCATTGTTTGTAGGTTTATAATACACATTCACAAACAAAGCAGAAAATAAATTTGAAAAATCTCTTTCAAAATAGTTTCTGATGAAGTTTGAACTCCGAAGAGTCCATGCTCTGAGCCTCTTTTTTATCGTTTTTCAAATTTTTTTCATGAAAATTTTGTGTCTCACCACTATACTAGATAATGTTTGACTATTGCTTAGAAAATGAAAATAACAGTAAGGAAGGGATAAATTATCAAGAGGTTATCCAAATCCATCTAATATTTTTTTCATACTTGGAAAATGCATAATAGATTAGCAAGTTTGTTAAATTTTGTTCGCACTGGCCATTTCGGTTGTAATTAGTTTGCAATTTACATGGACGTTACCTAGGTTATTTTCAACACGTATGGGTATATCCGTAAACAACAAATTAAAGAACTTCATGGATAATTTGACAAAAATATTATTCTCATAAGAAGATAATTTCGAAAAAAAGTTTCTCAGAAAATAATTCTATCAAAGCGAACATTTTCTAAAAGAGACAAAAAAAAAATTCAAACAGTTCAAATTTAAGTTAACGATTCTGTAGTACGACTGTAGTTCAGAAGCAAACCTCATCAAACAAAAGACTCAAAACGCCTCTTTTGTGTTTTCTCATTCTTTCTTCCCAAACCAAACCACAACAAAACGAAACCTAAATGCCTCCAACCACCCCACCTCCTGTCCCTCCCTCTCCTCTCCATGCGACTACACTCCCATCCCCTCCCTTCCCCTTCCTTCACTCTGTAACCTCCATCCTCCCCTCCCCTCCCCTCCCCCTTTCGCTTCTCTCGCTGTCTTCCTCTCCGACTCAACCGCGCTCCTCTACCCTTCCCTTTCCCTCCTTACGCCTTCCCTTCCTTCACCTCCCTTCCCCTTCCGGCCTTCCCTCCCCTCCCTCTCCACCTCCTCTTTCATCGAACCCTCCAATGCCCTCCTCTTCCTCTCCTTCTCCTCAAATACACCAAAAGCTTATCACCTCAGTTCGCATCAGTTCAAACCCGTTCCTCTCCAGTTCAGACCCGACCTCTTATCTCCATTGCTCTCCTATGGCCTTGGTCTCGGTTTCCATGTCAGATCATCCCAGAATATTCTGGCAATTCATTACGTTGCTGCCTCTCAGATCTGGCTGCTGTTTGTTTGTTTAAGAGAGAAGAGTGGTGAAATGGTTGCTGAATTGAAGAAATGTGCAGTTGTTGAGTTGGTGAATCCTGTGTATGAGACGTGTGTGGGTTTGAATTGTTTAATTTTAGGAGAGAGAGGTTACTTGAACATACATTTTGACTTGTTTGATACTCTTTTGTTTTCCTCCTGTTATCTCGTGTTCATTTACTACGAGCAAGGACAAAATCAAACAAATGTATATATCACTATGACAAAAATATCTTAACAGATGGCACACAAGTTCAAACAAACGTGAGCTTTGCAGAATATCGGTTCCTGTAATAGAAATCATGGTCGTACATGACGAAAAGACTCAAGTATTGCATAATTCTAAGAGGTAAACCAAATGTTAAAAGTACAAAATCTCATTATTCTAAACCGTTTCACTCCAAAAGGTAAATAGAGAGCGAATTATTGCTAAATAACAAAATTTATGCCTACTGCAATTATTACCGTCTAGGTATGGTGGAGTTCAGATGTCCTTACTAATCCACCAAAATTAGATTGACCAAGATACTACCCATACAAGATCTTAAGGCATCACAATAAGCAAGGCACAAGGAATAACAACCAACCCAATTGCACGAGCCACATTGAACACAAACAAGCTATGATCAAAACAGTAAATACTGTTCACCAATAGAAGTGTGGAAGATAAAAAAATAACTCAAACTCTTACTCAACTCTTGCCATTGTTGAGACTCTTCTTCAACACCTCCATGACTGCTCCAAAGTTGGCCTTGACACTTATTGGTGGGTTCTTGAACCGGCATGCCATGTCAGCAATGGTCCCTGAGTGGTAGTCCACCTTCGACTGTGCAAACTTTAAACCATGTGCAGTACTAATCACCACCGTCCGATCATTAACACCAATAACCCTTGAATCCCTTAATTTGAAAAGTGCTGCAAGTGCAACACCAGTATGTGGGCATGCGAACATCCCAGTATGATCTGCTAATGACATGGCATCCATCAATTCCTCCTCAGTAGCCTCTTCTACAATTCCATTTGTCGCTTTCAGTGCGAACACTGCTCGGTCAATTGAGACAGGGTCTCCAATTTGGATTGCTGAGGCAAAGGTGGTATCTGCAGTTATAGGGCTAAATTCTTGCCACCCAGATTTGTAGTACCTGTACAAAGGATTTGCATTAGCTGCTTGTGCACAGACAAGACGGGGAAGCCGGTCAACTAGACCCAGTGCACGGCACATTTCAAAACCCTTATAGAAGGCATAGATGTTCCCCAAATTGCCACCTGGCACTATAATCCAATCAGGTACCTATAGCATAGAAAAAATTTGGAAAAAAAATTAAGACTAGCACAGTTTAATCACCCGAGAAAACATATACAGAGTACATTATAGGTGTCATAAAAATATAACAAAAATCCCAACACTATTAACGTCTTGATGATAAAAAGCAAAATGACAGACTACATAATAAAGAGTTCATACTCCAAATGAAACCAAATGAATCATTCTGGATTATTATGATACATATATGAAACTGCCTTTTAGGTAGAAATTTTAGCTATATAAAAACATACAGAAGACTAATAAAACTGAATTCAGCAACATGAAGTGTAGAAACAATATTCTAACTCAGAAACCTGAGACATATCCGTCATATTTTACAACAGGAACCTAAATATCAAATCCAGCTTTTACTTCAATATAAGTAAACATCCATACCTCCCAGTCAAACTGTTGTAAGATTTCAATAGCCGCAGTTTTCTGCCCCTCAAGGCGAAGCGAGTTGAGTGAATTGGCCAGGTAGATGGGAAGCTCAGCAGTTACTTCTCTGATAAGTCGCATGCACCCATCAAAATCTGTGTCAAGTGACAGTACAGTCGCACCATTTGACACGGGTTGTATAAGTTGAGCTATTGATATCCTGTCTGCTGGCAAGAACACTATGGATGGAATGCCAGCAGCCGCACAGTAGGCTGACAATGCAGCTGAGGTGTCGCCAGTGGAGGCACAACCAACTCCAGCAATTGGCCTAGAGAGAGGTGCCTTCCTCAGCCTGTTCACCTATTCAAGTGGAGAGAAAAGTGCATGTAGATCAAATTTGAAAACAGAACGGCAATACAAATGAATTATAAAAAAAATCCTGTCGCAGAAGGACAATTAGAAGAAGAGGGGAGCAACTATCATCCTTTCTAACTTTGACTTACCAGAACTGGATGGTAAAATTCACAAAGGTTGTGTCTTCTCATTTCAATAATTATTCACTTTGTTTATCATGCTCTTATTTTCCAACTAATGTTCAATGGATACATGTGTTGAAGGCTTGAATCTAGGTCACTTTGAGTTTAATAATCCATTAGTGCTGCATACCAGTTCATTTCAAATTTCAATATACAGATGTAACGGCCATTTCGTATGGAACACAGTTTCTCGTTGTTCCTTGCCTATAGTAAATTACTGACTATGGCAGCTTATCAGAGAACAGTCGACAATGAGCAATCTACCATTTAACAAAAAGGTTTAACATCCAGATGAATACATTGTTATAAAATTCCACAAGCCAGGCTCACATTCTTCATAAGATATGCAATGGAGGATGTAAAATATAAGCAGGCACATGTACATGAACATTCAATCACTTGACATTTTGACAAACTATGTTCAATACTGGTGGCCTCATGAAAAAAGTCTTAAAACTGCCATCCTACAATGTATGATGCACAAGTTTATCAAATCACAATCACCAGAAAAAATCCCAGCATATTTCAAACTCTTTGAGTTCTGTAGTGGGGACAGTACCCAGAAAAATAATAGTTAAGTATCTAACCCTAGACTACCTAGCATATAAACATTTAACGAAATTATGATTTACTGTACCTGTGATACCAGAACTGTCATACCAAGATCCTTAAAGCTGCCAGTGTGAGAAATCCCACAATGCTTAACCCATAAATCAGGCATCCCGCCTAGATGCTCTTTCCCTAGCTTCTCAGCCCAGAACAAATTCGAGTTCCCTTCAAAAAGCGACACAATTTGGTCAGGGCTGATACAAGGCAAGACAAATTCCTTCTTAGACCAGACACCAGACCCGTATGGCCATGTGGTGCGACCGACCCGGGAGTCAAACAGGTCCCTCCAGTACTCCCCCGGATACTGTGCTAGTGCCTCCATGTCATGTTTTACATCCAAGAGGCCACCTGATTTGCTCCGGTACACTATTTCATCTAAAGAGTACTTCTCACTCGGGTCTTCAGGGTTTAAAGGGAAGGGCTCGTACCTTGTAACAAAATAAGAAATCTTTTGAACTTTATTTACAAGTAGATAAAAAAAAATTATAAGTAGAAACAAGAGTACCATGCAGAGAATTCAGTGTCACAACCAGGGTGGAGGCGGGATGCCTCCTGGCGAATGTTCTCTTCAGCTGGTCGCCGGTTCTTCGCCACCGGTGGAGTGGCTGCGGTGGAGCAATGGAGGCGTGTTTGATTGTTTCGTCTGGATAGAAGGAAAGAAGGGGATAGAGAGTAACGGATGGGGTTAGGGTTTCGGGGTTGGAAAATGAGGAAGGAGAGTGGTGAAGTGGCGCTCGCCATGGCTAGATTGTAGAGAGAGGGGGGGGGGGGGGGGAGAGAGAAAGAGAGAGAGAGTGCGGCGGTTAGTGTTGCGATTAGAGAGGAAGGAGACTAGGAAAGAGACAGAAATGGTCAGGTGACAAATTGAGGGATGTGAACGAGCAATATGTTTCAAGGGAAAATTTTCACAGAGGGCCAAGCAGCAACAAATTTCAACAGATAGGGTCAGAGACATCCTAATAATTGCACAGAGGGCCCCTAAGAGATTCTATTTTTTTGGCTGAATTCAAAGCAGTTTGCAGTGCATTAACCAATTGTGGGCCCTACATGTCAGGGACACGACTAATACATGCGCTCCTGACATTCTGTGCATTTTTTCCCTATTTATACACATTTTATTAATTATATTAAAATAGTAATTTTAAATGCACTTATTATATTTATTATTAATAGATTTGATAATATATTAAATATAAATATTATATATTTAATATAAGTAATGATATATTTATATTGAATAAGTAATAATATATTTATTATGTATAAGTAATGATTTATTATTACATTATTATATATTAAAAATATTAAATATATTAAACTTAGTTATTAAATTATTAAATATATTAAAAATATTATTACATTATTAAATATATTAAAAATATTATTAAACTTAGCTGAAGAACTAATATATTAAAAATATTATTACATTAATAAATATATTATTACAAATAAAAATATTAGAAGTAATAAATAGGAGTTATTAAATATATTAAACTTAGTTTTTATAAATATTTAGTTAGTAATTATTAAAAATAGAAATAATAATAGATTAAAGTGTTTTTTATTATAAGTGGAAAGGTTTATAGCCTATTAATACTAAAGATGATACAACTATTTCGAGAAATACAAATGGTCCAGTGGTAGGGGAGTTTGAATAGAGGCGTTGAGTTTGTGTGAGGGCATGGGTTCGAACCCCCTCCCTACCATTTTTTCGGATTTACTTAGGGGCGCATGTATTAATCGCGCCCCTAAGTGCTGAAATAATTCCAGAGAGCATCAAGCGAGCTGTTTTTGTGTTCAGCACTTAGGGGCGCAATTAATACATGCGCCCCTATGTTAACACTCAAAATTACAAGACAATTAAACAAGTTTGAAACAAGGCTTTTATTGTGTTAGCTTGTTTTTTGTTTAATTTTCATTTTCCTAAATGTATTACAAGGCCATTAAACAAGTTTGAAATTTTTTTTGTCATTCTTTAAGTTTGAAACAAGTGTTTGAAACAAGGTTTTTTTGTTTACTTTTCTTTTTCCAAAATGCATTACAAGGCACACTATTGAGTTTTCAACATCGATATAATTATACAAGCAACATAAAAGTAATTAAAGCAACATAACAAGCAACATAACAAGTTTTCAACATCGATCTAATTAAACAAGTTATTAAACAATTAAACATGTTTCAACATAACAAGTCTCAAAATAGCACAAACATAAAAACATACATCAAACATGCATCGATCTAAATATTATCAACCCCCCTACCCCGACGACCCCGACCGCGGCCACGTGTATCAAAAGCGGAAGGGATATAAGCACTAGGCGCTCGAGCCGTCCTAGTAGTGCGTCGTAAAGGAATGATGTCCTCGTCTTCATCATTAGGATTGTGTGCTTGGCTCGAAGGGCCAAACACGTACTCGGATGCACGGTCCACTACGTCTTCATCTACGGTACACTCATCATTTGGTTCCGATTGGGCGGCTTCAGATCCTTGGCCGGGTTCCCATACTCCGCCTTGTGATAGATGTGAGTAAGGAGGGTGAAAGATTGGCGCCTTGGGCATCTGACTCGCTTGCTCGCCACCCACCAACTGACCCAACCAGTCGTAGTGCTCTGGCTGGACGCGCAACCCCTCGGCTATGGATGGCTCCAAGTCCTCATCCCTCAAGCCATGCTCCAACATCAGTTTGCGGAAGACGACTCATTGGTCAACGTCTTCGATGTTTCCACGACAAGTTCGAAGAACCTTTCTCGCGAAAGTCTTGAAGACATTGTTGGCGCTTTGTGCAATCAAACCAATTGCTTCCCTAGCGAGTGTTAAGTTGCGAAGCACCTGATTAAACAATTTAGTTAGTACTTTATGTTTTTTAAAGTTTAAATTGAAGGGAAAAGGCAATGAATTTACCGTTCGTTGCACAACTTCGCCTTGCATGTTGAAGGTTCGCTCAACTCCACGCCCTTGATGTGCAATCGGGTTGAAGGCATTTCTTGCGGTTGTACCTCTCCAGTACACGGTGCGCATGCCTTCCCGGTTGAACCATGCCAAGTAATGGTCCCAAGGGCCGTTCATGAAACCGTGCCCCAAGTCAATTGTATTGGCCAACTGATTTCCCCAAGTCTGTATGTACCCCTCGTGATAAATCTCCCAATCACGCCCCTCAGATTTTTTGTTGTGGCATACCTTATGAAGGCGCTTGCAATCAGGAGGTGGCAATGGAGGCGACACTTGGACTTGGAAAGATAATTGCCGCGCGACTCTAGCAGGATCGTGCCACTCGACAATCCAGAAAAATATAATTGGCCCCCGATAATGAAAAAGACTCATATGAACTTGATCATTACATATCGGAGGCAATATAGTCACCACATCTTCATCGTACGGCCACCATTCTGGACCATTCTCATCGAGATGCTCGAGTCGCCACCTATATAATTTTCAATAATGTTAGAATATATAGTTATTACGAAAATTGGAGATGGTTAAAATAGTCAGAAAGTACCTGTAGAGAGTGATACTCCTATGCGGCTCATCGTCGTAATTGTGCGTCGGGCCCATCCATCTCACCCCGTATGGCATGTCACCGGGCAAATCCTTCGCTCTCGGATGCCCAATCGGGAGTCTCGTCCACACCCACATCTGCAGTAGCATCAAAGGACCCCCAATTTGCTTGTTCCTCCTGTCTGATGCATCACATAAAGCACGATACAAACGTGCTAGCACCGCCGAGCCCCAACTATACCTCGGTGGATCATGGATGTTCCTTAAGAACTGAATGAACATCGTTTGTATGTAACCGGACTGGTCCGGAAACATAACAGTAGATAAGAGGTCCAACATGTATGCTCTTGCATACATGTCGAACTCCTCGGGTGGGGCATTGGGATGTAATCTTGCCTTCAAGTGCCGTCTATAACCGGGGCCTTCTCTTTGTGGCTGCCAGGGTTCACGCAACCAATCTTGTCGCATGTGGAAATGACCCGGCGGCCTCCTAAAGGTTTGCCACTCAACTCGCCCAAACAACTCCATGACGTCCTCCTCCCAATCTTGATCCACATCGCCTGTCACGGGTAGCCCGTCCAACGGTAAACCCCATAACATCAACACATCTTCCATTGTGATCGACAACTCACCCGTTGGAAAATGGAAGGAATGTGTTTCCGGTCTCCATCTCTCAGCAACCGCAGTTATTAGGTCACGGTCTACCTTAATGGTACCCAACCGAGCGAGATGGTTAAGATGAAATCGCTCAAGAATTGGAGCAATTTGGTCGTCGTACATGAACAACATTGACCCGGCCTTGGTCTCCATAACAAAGGTTGGCTATTAACACATATATGAACATGTGTTATTTATGAAACAAATTAAAATTGCGAAATTGAAAATTAAACAATATAGCTATTTTTTTACCTCATCATAAGCCCGGTTGGATGCATGTGTTGGGTTGAGAGCTCGTAGTAGAGACCCAAAGTACGGAATGTCGCGTGGAGGCGACAAATCGCCTTCACCTCGACCACCCCTACCGGCTCGGCCTCGACCTCTACCACCTCTATTTGCCATTACTATATTAATTTAACAATAATCAACAATTTGTACGATTAATCACCAATAATTCAACATGCAATAATCAACAATAATCAACAATACTACTATGTTAACACATATATGAACATGCAATTCAATTAATCACCAATAATTCAACAATAATCACCAATTGGTACGATTGGTACGATCAAAGGGTACATATATTAACACATATATGAACATGCAATAATTCATATAAATGTACCTTGAATTCAACAATAATCAAATTAATCATCAATAATCACCAATAATCAACAATAATCACCAATAATTCAACAACAATCAAATTAATCACCAATAATTCATATAAATGTATAATGAACGATAAAGCTACAACTAATGCAATTATAACCTACCACAATCAATAATCATCAACAAATACTACTAAAAACACTAAATTCATAGACATGCAACTAATATGTCTCAATTTTACAAAAAAGTCCAAAAATTACCTTAATTTGTAGAGGAAGATCTAGGAGAGGAGAAGGAGAGCAAGGAATCACAAAGGAGAGCAAGGAGAGGAGAGGGAGAGAAAGATTTGGCAAAAACCTTGAAGGATAAGGAGATGGAGAGGTAGGGAGTAGAGGGGGCGATTTTGAGAGAGAAATATGTTAGGGGCGGGTTTGGGGAAGAAGAAGAAAGGAAGGGGTTTTTTTGGGTATTAATAGCAGCAGGACATAGGGGCGCATGTATTAATCGCGCCCCTAAGTGTTGAACACAAAACAGCTCTCTGGATGCTCTCTGGAATTGTTTCAGCACTTAGGGGCGCGATTAATACATGCGCCCCTAAGTAAATCCGAAAAAATGGTAGGGAGGGGGGTTCGAACCCATGCCCTCACACAAACTCAGCGCCTCTATTCAAACTCCCCTACCACTGGACCATTTGTATTTCTCGAAATAGTTGTAACATCTTTAGTATTAATAGGCTATAAACCTTTCCATTTATAATAAAAAACACTTCAATCTATTATTATTTCTATTTTTAATAATTACTAACTAAATATTTATAAAAACTAAGTTTAATATATTTAATAACTCCTATTTATTACTTCTAATATTTTTATTTGTAATAATATTTTTAATATATTTAATAATGTAATAATATTTTAATATATTTAATAACTAAGTTTAATATATTTAATATTTTTAATATATAATAATGTAATAATAAATTTTCATATGTAATATTATTTTAAATATATTATTACTTATTCAATATAAATATATCATTACTTATATTAAATATATAATATTTATATTTAATATATTATCACATCTATTAATAATAAATGTAATAAGTGCATTTAAAATTACTATTTTAATATAATTAATAAAATGTGTATAAATAGGAAAAAATGCACAGAATGTCAGGGGCGCATGTATTAGTCGCGCCCTTGACATGTAGGGCCCACAATTGGTTAATGCACTGCAAACTGCCTTGAATTCAGCCAAAAAAATCGAATCTCTTAGGGGCGCGACTATTAGTCGCGCCCTTGGCCCTCTGTGCAATTATTAGGGTGCCTATGGCCCTATCTGTTGAAATTTGTTGCTGCTTGGCCCTCTATGAAAATTTTCCTGTTTCAAGTTTTAAGGTTTATGTAGATATTTATCTCCAGTTCTCGAATAAAAGGATATGCTTCTTTCTTAAAAGAGAGTTAGTACATGGCTAGTTTGACAATTGTCTTAGGTTGTAATAATGGAGACGAATTGAAGTTTAAGGTCCGGAACTCCAGATCTGGAATATTTTTATAGAGGGGGAACATAATAACAAACAGTTTCAATCTGGCTCCAGATTTGGAAAATTTTCATAGAGTAAGTACAGAACAAACATTTTCATAAAGTTATCTTAAAAATTCCACAAAAAATCAAGGACACAAATGTTACTTGCGCTTCTAAATTTTTTCTATTTTTTTTTAACTCTCGCACATGTTTCTTAAAGTTGCAGTACAAATTTTATATTTTAGAGGCTCAATTAATACTTGAACCTCTAAAAAAACTTAGAAGCATAAGTATTAATTGTCCTTAGTTCTCTGTTATGTTTTTAGCGGATAATTTGCCCTATTTGTAAAAAAATTGATTCTCTGGACCTTTATGTAAAAGTTCCTCCAAATATAGGGCTTAAACGTAAACTAAACAGGATTTGCTGTCTGATTCCGAGGGAAAAGGGATGCAAGTGCTAATCTTATCTGCCTCCAAAATTGTACACATAAAATGGATACAAGTGAAAAGCTGGACCTTAAAAAATGAATTGTGATTTTATTCTTTTGTTCAGGAGATCATTCGAAAATGACTCTTTTAGATACCCATGAAAATGAATTTTCAAATAAATTCGAAAGTTAAATTTTTTTTTAACATATTATTAAATCTATAGATTGTCCATGTTCTAAAATTTGCATGCAATTTGATATTTGATAATTAAAATTTTACAAAAATTTGCAATGACGTGTAGTAAATATTTTTTTACAAAAAATATCAAATGACACATAAGTCACATGAAACTCAAAACATAATTAATTTATAAGTTTAATAAAATATTATAAATATTTGTTTTCTATCTTTGAAATTACTTGAGACATACTTAAAATTTTCTATTTTTTTTCAAAGAAACATATCAAATTGTCAAGTGATTTTTCTTGACAGAAAATGAGATTAAGCAATTACACGCAATCTTCTATACGAATTACTTTTGTCCTATTTTTGGTTGAAAAAACCAGCAGGCAATTACGTTGAGATACAACGTGAAGGTACTTGATACAAACCAAACCCTTTCCTCAATTGTAGATATCCTAGATAGGAATCCGTATTCCTTGGAATAATACAGAGTTTCGAAATGATCAGCGGACAGCACTTTTACGTTGTAAATTCGTTAGTATTGTAGCAAAAACACTGTGCGAATAGTCTCGTCGCTGTAGCAGCGATGAGAATGCAGAGGGAGCCCACTGCTGCTGACCATTTCAGGAGATGTGCATTCCCTAGATAGGTATAAACATAGGGCAAGTGCTGCCAGTTTCCTTCCACCCTAGTTAACTTTCTTCTCTTGAGATATGAGAACATCTGATGTGAGGATTTGTTCTCGGTAGCATCTAAATTTCCCAAGCTGATCGAGTTGCATACCCTCGAATTGAGTTTTAAATCCCAAGATTTTCAGATTGGTAGATCGACTACATCCATACATTCTGTAATGATTGTTGCAGCAAGATAGTTTAATTGGATCCATTCCTTGAGCACCTCTAATGATGTTTTGGTGTCCGTTTCCAAGGGGCAAACAACATTTGTTGTAATGGAAATGATTTTGCAAGAGTGTCTTCATTTAAGATCAGAATTCCCAGCAAGGCCCAGAAGATATCATTCCAGTACCAGTCAACTAAACATCTGATGCTGATTCAAAGAGGAGAGATTCTTTGAGATTGTAAAAGAATACATACCCTCTTTTGTATTACTGCATCTGCTTCTTTGAGATTGTAAAAGAATGCATAACCTCTTTTGTATTACTGCATCTGCATCTGCACACTTTCTGACAATATGTAGGTCGGGAGCAGACCTTCTGTACAATACATCGTTTCACATTCTCCAAATGCCCCCATGAAGAAGCTAAGAACTGCATCCAGTGTTCTCTCCAAGGAGAGAGGCATAGTGTTGCATAATTTCATTAGTATGTAGGTCGTGAAAATGACCCTATTTATAGTATTAGGCATGTTTTGCAAAGCCTAGTGTCCCTCGAGAAAAAATATTAAAGGTTTTTCATTGAATTTCAAATAAGATTGTTATTCAGCTAATAGGAACAATAAAATATTTTAACATTAAATTCATTCCTATTGAAGAACAAAAAATAGCCAAATAGGCAAATACAAAAATGGTTTCACTATGTGCAAAATTAGAAGCCTTTTAATCCCTTAGATTTCATCTGGTTTGATGTTTGAACTTTCTCATACTTGTTATTCTATCTGTTCAGAAGCTTAGATGACTGTGACGTGTTCACAAAGGTAGCACTCTTGTTGAACCCCTCCAGCACCAATAACCGTACTGCTTCAAATCCCTTCTGAAATGCAAAGTCCAACTGCACCCAAGATAAAATATTCAATCATGTCACCACCAGTACCGATACATTCTCTTAAGGGAAAGAAAATCACAAATACCCTTGAAGAAAATTATTCAAGATCTCTTGAGAAAATTTCTTGGTTAAAACCTCCAATTGTATGTGGTTTGATTGGACATGCAGAGAGTATATGTACAAGAACACCATTTTCCAAAGGAAAATAATTCATAAAAAATCACACATTTTCATCAAAAAAAGGATAGAGGGTGTACCTCTTCACGCTCTTGCCTGGTAAATTGGCGCAAAACAAAGTTGGCAGAATCCATCTTCCCTGGTGGTCGTCCTATCCCTAG
Source organism: Eleocharis quinqueflora (assembly GCA_964058865.1). Taxonomy (NCBI): domain Eukaryota; kingdom Viridiplantae; phylum Streptophyta; class Magnoliopsida; order Poales; family Cyperaceae; genus Eleocharis; species Eleocharis quinqueflora. The sequence continues at coordinate 171,443 of CAXKVX010000838.1, read as the reverse complement.
TTAAAATAATCATTAAACCTAAGTTAGGTGCTGTTACAGAATAAGAACTCTAGTAATATAGCTCATGGCTGAAAAAAAAAAATCATAAAATTTCACTAACATATGCAAATTACCAATTCTAAAACGAGGAAAATCACGATTCTCCTTTAGATGCTTTATAACACTTCGCATCCTACAATGCGCAATTTAACATATTATCATTACAATTGGAAGCAAGGATTACTTAATGTCATTGTGTAATGCGCTGGTTCAGAATAGTTCTGGTATCATAACAGTTCGATATACTTTCACTCCTCTTTAAAGTTTATTGGCACATTTAAGATGAACAAACTTGTCCATCAAACATCAATCTGCTCAACTTGCCGTCAACAATACTATACAGGTCAATACAGTAAATACTTTGGCACAGAGATCAATCTGGATGTGCGTGTGTGACATATATATACAGAGAGAGAGAGAGAGTACCCATTATGCCCTCCATGACCTCCTTTTGGTAAAAGACGCAACTTTGCAAAAGGCAAGTCCAAGTCATCATACATCTTCAAGAGCAAAAAATGAGAAGATCTAATTTGTGGAACAATATCTCAAATTAAATGAAAGACTTGGTTAAACAATAGGGTAACTGAGAAACTACCAGAAGTACTTGATTCAGAGGAATCTTGTAGTATGAAACAAGTGGCCCAACCTACATCAAATTTTGCAATTAGCCTTAAAAACTCAATTTCTTTTCTAATTTGATGCAACAAACTAGGGTATTCCAGAAAATATTTTATACTTACAGACTCACCACTTGCATTCATGAAAGTTTGTGGTTTGGCTATAATGATAGGGACGTCACCGATTTGACCTAAATATTAAGGAAAACAATGACAAGGATTATGGAGAAACAGACACCATGTGTGATATAACTACTCAACCTAGTATGATACCATGAAACTCGACTAAAACTAAGCCTTTATCTAAGCAGTTCAACTATAATTTAGGGTTTAAGCTAAAAGCAGGCCTTGTAATGCTTTGCCAGTGACTTTTGCTATATTCGAGACTTACACTGAACACAATAAATTATATGTAATAAATATAGTTTGGTTCTATGTCAGGATCACTCAATTGCATTAACATTTAGTAAAAGCATAACTTGGTTATTAAATAAGAAGTTACAAGTTACTAAAAGAAGTTCAAACAGGATACCTTTACCAAAGAGAGCCTTGAATTGCATCTTGCTCAAAGAAATGCCTTCTGCCTCTGCTATTACATCTATCATCTCAAACCCAACCTGGTATGCCATAAACAAATTTGGTACTCTACAACAATTAAGTGGCCTATTTTCTTAAGAAGAAAACAAAATAGACAAATTCTTCAGACTAGGAATTCTACATTATAAAGCCAACAATATGAATTCAGAAAAGCTACTCCTAAATCACAATCAACTTGACCTTTGATTCCAGCTTTACGACTTAGATCTATCATCCAACAAAGTAACAAATTCTATCAGAATTAAACAAGTAGAAACTTTACATTATGGCGGGTACCCTGATACAGCTTCCCAGGGTTTCCGAGACCAACAATCAGCCAGGGAAGCTTCTTGTGGGTCCCACCGCTCACATCAGACGCTGATGTAACGATAGACGACGACGCGGACGAACGAGGCATTCTCGTCGGTGTTATTCTCGGGATGCAGAGGCAGGACCGAAGCGGCGAGGTGAGAGGAAGGCGCGCCACGCCACTGGTTGCGACAGAGAACCCTCGCATCTCTCTCTAGCTTGTATCTGCGTTTGTCTGTGCGACTGTGCGTGTGTTCTCAAATTTGACGCGCTTCGGTTTGGGTCCAAACACATCTACCGATATTACGGGCTAATGGGTTGTTGGGCTTTTACTGGGCCTATTTAAGCCACTATCGGGCCTTTGATGAGAGAAATCCCAGCCCATGTTCAACTCGATTCGATTTGGTCTAGTTTACACGAGTCTCTTGGGAACAGGGAGGAATGGGAATCGAGTGCTTTCCACGTGACATAAAGCGGTACAAAAAGTTGAGAAAAGTGATATTTTAAATTTTTGTTGTTTTGTTGTGGAAAAATGAACTAGAGACATGAAGTGATGGCAATTGACAACATAAGATGATACCATGCTTGACAATTTAGATCTAAATGTCTGTGCTATATCAAGTTCGAATTTTGTTTTATCATCCGTGCAATTTTTATTTGGCAATTTGCATGTTTGAAACAAAATTCAAATTTTTGCTATATTAAAATTTATTAGAAACTTGAATGTAAAAACTATAAAGTGACTTAAATCAAGAGAAAATAAGAGTTTAGTGACCGAAAACAATTTCAAAGCTTAGCAAATAACTTTGAAAGAAAAAACAATTTCAAAGAAAATAAAAAATATCTAGTCCCCAAAAGCTTAAAATAGCAAAAGCTAGCAAATTAAAAGAAGTCTCTTAACAAACCTCAAAGAAAAGAAAAATGAGAGATGACACTAGCAAATATATTATTAAGTGATTATATTTTTTTGATCAAATAAATACTTGGAGAGTTGAAAGTAGCAAACATCAAATATATAAATTGTTGGCTCAAACAATGTCTTGTATTTGTTGATTTGCAAAACGATCTTGAATTTACAAAGCTTTGTCTTTTGAGAACTTTTGTAGAAAATCTTCAAGAGAAGTTTTGAGATTTCAAATAATCTCCGATGGGCCTAAAAGTGATCCAGTATGGGCAAGCCTTGTGCCGACTATAAGATTTCATCGTGAGCTTTCCAACGCCACGAAGAACGCTAGAATCAGAGTTACAAGTCACAAGTTATGGCTATTTGAAGTTCAAGACAATCAAGCATGACCTAAGAACAAGATGAGAAGATCAATATCAAGATGAAGATTTGCTTAGGTTAATTAGATTTTAATTTATTTAAATTTGGAATTAAAAAGTGCAAGGAAATACCAACCAAACTGGCCAAAACCATACAAACGCATCATAGCGTTATAACGCCAGAATTGGCGTTATAACTCCAAACGGATGATTTTTCAAAATGGTTTTAAAAATAGAAATTGGACAAATAAAATATCAAGACATCAAGAATATATCTTAAATAATATTTAAGTTTATGAATATAAATTTTATTTGATCAAAAACATCATTTGGATTAGTAGCAAAATTACCAAACACCAAATTCCAGAGAACTTAGCGTTATAACGCCAGAGAGCTCAAATGCCAAAATTTGGCTAAGTTTTGGAATTTTTCTGCATGAATTTGGGATAGCGTTATAACGTTATTTTGGCGTTATAACGCTAGAAAAATTTCTCAACGGTCAAATTTGTGGTCCTGACCTGACTTAGCATTATAACAGTTTAATTAATGCATTAGATAGCATTATAACGCTATATAAAAGTTGTCTGATTAAAATCTAACGGTCAAATTATTTGTCATCACACAAGATAGCGTTATAACGCTATGATTTACACATGAAATAGCATTATAACGCTAGATTTCGCAGAAATGCTTTTGGTCAGGATTGAACCCTATATAAACCTTTCTTATCCAACAATTGTTTCTGCTGATATATTCTATTCAATCAACACAATTACCAGCAACCTTGAGCTTTAAACTATAGCCAAATTCTTGCTCTTAATCCCAAGTTTAATTAGCTAAATCTAATCTAGAGATTATAGAGAGTTAGTTTGTTTGAGTGATTGTCTTTCTTAATCTTCAAATTAGCCAATTGTCTATTTGATTGTGAGTGTGTGTAGTCTTGAGCTCCACCGATGTGTGTAAATGAGCTCAACATAGTTGACTCGATTCTCCACCGGCGTGTGTAAGCGAGATAGAGTTTGGCGACGTGTTTGGGTTGACGACTCCATCAGTGTGTGTAAGAGAGCCCCAATTCCGAAGTTGTACATTAAACAAGCAAGTTTTTGTTTAGTGGAGCAGACCAGACTTGTTACCACAAGAAGCAGGGGCGCCGGGGACCCGGAAACGTATGCATGACCGTTGTGCAAGCCGAACTCCGTCAACACTTGATTGAGCCATTTCTCTTTCCCTATCTCTATTTACTTTTGCTCAATTCAATTAGTTTAATTACTTGATTTGTTAATTGTGAATTGAATTGAGTTGTATTGAATTGCTAGAAATTGATAGTCGAATTGAATTGCTAGTTTAGTGCTTGATTGTTTGTTTGTCATAATTTGTAAAATTTGTAATTAGTTTCCTATTTAATTGAACCGAGCAAAATTTAGTTAAGTACCTAGGTCCCTAGATTCTACATATACTTGAGGAGATGAGAGAGATGAAAAAGAGAGAGATCCATGAGTAATTTTGCAGAGATTTCTGAGCATTGGATTGGAGGTGGAATGGACGTTGCGATGAGGTTGATTTGTGGGGAAACTTTTAATAGAGGGTTCACAACCAGAGCCGCTTTTAAAGGGAGCATTCAATATCGGATCACACTTAGAGGCATCTGTAAAAAGGTTTTTTAAAGCGGGTCTCACCTACAACCGCTATTAAAAATTAATTTTTATATCGACGCTACAACCGCGCCGCTATTAATTGGTTTGTACTGCTTTTGAGCATCTTTTATAGCCGATTTTTACAGAAGGCCGGTATTAAAGGATTCAACTAAATCTTCAAATTATTATTTAACCCTTTTAAATAGCGGCTCTTGTCTGCATCTGACTTTAAAGAAGAGCTATAAAATATTGTAGTTCCTGTTTAGACAGATAAGTATATGATTAACTTATTTAAGAAAATGCACTACGAATCAGGAGTTCTTTTTTTGACAGGACACTCGGAATCAAATGTTATTCTGACTATTGACTATTGTGCTTTAACTAAACTATGATTCTTCAAGACCGCTCTTTTTATTTTGTTGTTAATTTTCTTTTGGAGCATTTCATCACATATAAAATTCTTTTTTGATAACGTAAATTTAAATGCAATCCAATCAATAAACTTTTAAGGACTAAGAAACAGACAAAATTCATCTCATTGCTCTAAATTATAAATTAAACCAGATTGTCAAATTGTTAGGTAGGAGACCTCTAGCAGTCTAGCTTGACTTCAAAAGCCGGTGTGATTGATGCAAGAGAAGAGCATGTGCACATCAATGTTCCCAGAATTCAAAGTTTTGAAGGAGTCAGAGATCCAAACAGCATCAAGTTGAAATTTGAATCAACTTGTTGTTTCAGGAATTATTGTTTGGGTCAGTTCCTCTCGTCAAAATTCATACTTGTTCCTATTCATCTTCATCTGAATCGTTCAAAACTTATCAAACGATTTTTCGTGAGTCAAATTACAATCGTTTATAATGATCGATTGATTCGTGACGATCGGATCGAAGCAAGCACGATACTGTTCGCTGGTAAGACGAGCACGCGATTCGTAGCCAGCTTTTCTATGTCATAAGCTTTTGAAATTGTGATGTGAACAAGTACTAATTGAACATTTGAACTGGTGACAGTTTCGAAAACCACATATATTATGTTAAAATTCTCAACTGCCTATATAGTTCTCTGAAGTGCAAGAACCTATATTTTAATGCTTCAGTTAAATATTTGCATTGATTGGGATTTTCATAAATGTCTGTGATAACATTTCAGATAAATATTTGGCCACACCAAAATTAATTTGAAAAAGAATCAAGATCTATGCAGATGAGTACTTCAGAAATTAAAGTATTATTCGAACATTGTATTTCGGCAAAAATATAAATGATTCAATTTTTTTCATTTGGTATACAGTTGATATCAATATGCTCTACATATCAAAATACTGTAGATATTCACCTCGACGTAACAACCTTTCATCTAAATGTAACAAATAAACTAATTCATTAATTTCAATCAATTAAAGCTTGATAACTGTCCTAACAAACTAACTAACTGGAAAAAATTTCATAGAGGACCATATCACAAATTTTTTCAATAGATAGGACCAATAACATTCTAAAAATTTCACAGAGGGGCAACGGCCTAATTTTTTTTTTCAACTTTCGTGCATTTCTCTTAAGGTTGCAGTATAAATTTTACACTTTAGAACTTTAGAGACGCAAGTATTAGTTGTGCTCTTAATTTTCTGTGATATTTTTTGAGAACAATTGACCATATCTGTAATAGTAATAATAATATAAAAAATGATGATTATAACGTAATAAAATAATAACTTTGCTAATCATGATATGTGCTAATTTGCTAATTCTATCATTTTGTTGAATTAGCAAAATAGCACTAACCAACATTACTCACAACTTACAAATTCATGTTTAACCACATATTTTGTGTGGATACAGCAACATTAATCCTTAGTTAGTGCTAATTTTGATGATTCAAACACCCTAAATCGTTGGTTTTGTTGTGCTATCGATATTCAACACGGCAATACCTAAACAAACAAGCAAACAAGACAACATAGAACAAACGGATTTCTCATATCCCTTCTAGCTGGAAAAAAATAATGTGTGGCAGATGGGGAGCAGTATTTTGTGCTGAATTTACATATATGGTACGTACTTGTATATTTTTTTCTTTTGTTTTTGCATGAATTAACTTTCTTAATAATTATTATTTATGTATAAGCCTACTTGTCAGTGAAATGTGACACCATACGATGTATCCATATCGGCTACATGAAATCTCAGCCACTTGTGCCTTTCGTAGCCAGATCACTCTTTATTTTCAGCAGTAGGCCTATGAATGTGGAATCGTATCCGCTGCTCTTATTTAGCAAGTGCAGGATTCTGCTCTTCTGATCTGGACTGTTAAATTTTTAGATCTGAAACTTATAAAATATACAGCTCTCCTGATTTTCATCTGTGGACGGTTCGATTAAAATTGGACGGTCGAGATGGAAGAGAGCAGGGTCCTGCTCTTATCAAAAAGAGCAGCAGATACGGATCCATGAATGTGAGGGATCTGAATTTGCTGCTTGTATTTGAGCCAAGCAGCATTGTGTTTGTCTCGATTCGACCGTCACAAATCGATCGACCGTTACGAATGACTGTGATTTAATTCATGAGGCAAATGCTTTAACCATTAGATGAGTTTTTAAGTGTTCAAATCAAAACAAGCAAGAAACAAGGAGGGTTTTAGCAAGCAGCATATTTGGTTCCGAATGTGAGGAACTGTGGCCATGCTCCAATTGAACGCGAGAAGAGAGATGCATGAACCTCTCTTATTTGCATATTGCAACAATCTTTGTAGCAATTTGTGAAGCGAGCTGACTTTTGGATCAACTCCGATACCATCTGTTGCCAAATGATTATGATAATTATATTTGAAAAATATACCAAAATCAACTATGTGTTTTAGTATATTTCTTATAACTCCAAATTACAGTATTTCTTGTTAGTCCAAATTAACAAGTATGAATTAATTAAAAGTATTCCTACTAGCCTAATTCTGATGTATATATAGTTGGCTTGAATCAATCATACTTGAGTTCGATCTGTGTCATGTGTACAATCAAGTACGGTTGTTTAACTGCTAACTAATTATATAGGTGTTTTCAGGAGCGAATTCAAAATTTTCAGTCGAATGAGACAAAATGTTAATACGAAATGTATTCTTATAATTATTTTGTATCATATGTATATTTTTTAATTTTTCACTAAAAATTATAGTTGTAGAGGTGTACTTTTGCCCAAAAAATTTAGGGTATGGCATATTTTTGAAATTCTTTGAAATTTAAGTATATTTTTCAAAATTGCTTTGGTACATTTTGGAGAAATAGGACAATTGTCCTAACCTGACATATACTGCATCCGCCCCTGGGTGCTTTAACTATTGTTCTGTTTAATTCTTCTAACACCTAAATCATTGATTAAGTGTTAGTGTGAAATCCTAACAAGTAATAATACATCAATTTATGCTAATTTTAATATAATAAATCAGATAGTTTATAAATAAAATACTCAACTAGGTTCATAAGTATATGATTACTAAGCAAAGATAAAACTTAAAACAAACTTCCACACACATACCCGTCTGTGTGTACACATATAAAGAAAACCAGAGCATATGATCTAGTAGGTCGTTATTGTAATTTGTTGTATTTTGAGAAGAAGAAAAATAGCAAATTACATCAATGGTAAAATTAAGTTATGTTGAACCATTTATGTAAATTATTATTTTTTTGATAAAAAGATTGATCAAGTCCCCAAATTTATAATATTGAATGAACTTGCAACACAAATGAAACAACAAGAAAACAACAAAATTTCAGACAATTGGAGATGGGCAAAGACACTTGCCTTTCTCTTTGCTTTGCCTTTACCTACTGTCAACCTAATAATACAAAATTGGCAAATCAAACCTGCAGCCATATTATATTACATACCCATGAATGCATGGAGAGATATACCTTTTTTTTTTTTAATCAGAGGAGAGATATTCCTTTGTTTTCTCTGTTTCTTAGTCCTGGAACAACAGTATGGCATGGTTGCTTGTCATACATGACAATCTGTTCCAATTGTACCATTTGTCAATAGACTATTTGAATGCTCTCTCTCTCTGCGAATTTACATTAATCACAATAGTTTACTGAATTTTGAGATTTTTATGCACAAATTTTAATATTGAGTGAACGGTCGGAATTAATATGAAGTAGTCGGAATACTTCAGTACTTCATAGGATATGCATTTCCCTCTTTGCACCCATCATCCTGACCTCTTAGATAAAAATGTACTTCATGTGATTAAAGATTTGAGAATGTCATCTATTTTAACAAATAGACATTATGCATGAAATAATGTAATATATTTTTACGAATTTAGTTTGAATACCATTTTACCAATTAATGTATTAAAATTCAAACCTTACTCATTGTATATATTTGTAGTTATTTTTGTCCAAACGTGACTCCAAAATATTAGTGAAAGAGCTCATAAGAGGTTAAAATGAGTCATGGTCCTCTATTGAAAATTAAAAAAAATACAATAACAAAGTATTTATTTTTAAGTTAAATTCTATTTGAACCATAAAATTACTCATCTGATCCTCTCTTCATTATAAATTTCTAACAAATATCAATAAGATATTGAAATGGCCTTCTCTAAATTTTAACTCAAGTTTCGCTGCTGCATTATATATGAGTGAGACTATGGTGTTCCGCAAAGTACACAAATTCTTGTTTTTCGCATTCATATCTTAAATTTTAAAGTCCAAACGATCGATTCAAATCGTTGACCCTAATCTCCTTATTGAAATATTCTTGAAAACCGAATTTTATATTTTCAGACCTTTTGCCTTTTTATATATAGGTGAAAAATAACTCATATCAAATGGTCCGGAAATTTTTAGATCAATAATTTTTCTATCTATCTAAAAAATAGCAAAAATAATCTAGAAAATGTAGAATTCGATTTTCAAAGAGATTTTAATATAAAGATCGTGTCAATGATTTGGATCGGTCGTTTGAACTTTGAAATTCAAGATATTGATGCAAAGCACAAGTTGTTGTTTACTTTGCAGAACACCTTAGCCTCACTTTATATATATATATATATATATATATATATATATATTTCAATATGTAGATTTCAAAAAATTTCAAGTAGATTTCAATATGTAGATCATGTTCAACGGTTCAGATCGGTCGTTGAAATTTTCAAATTGGATATAATGAATGTGGAGCACGAGCGATTTGGTGCTCCATGGAGCACCCTAGACTTTCTCTCTCTATATATATAGAGCAAGCCTAAAATAATATGCATAGTACACTCCATTTTGTACTATGCGGCTATGTATATTTAATTTGCTCAATAAATTCTTCATATCAAAATCTTGTAGGAAATACAATTTCATGATTTTTAGAGCTTTCTTGCTATTTTTTAATATTTTTTAAAAACAGCCCAGATTTAATACTACAAAAGTGTCATTTCTGAGTTGTTTTTAAAAAATATTTAAAAATAGCAAGAAAACTCTAAAAATCACGAAATTTGATTTCACACAAGATTTTGATATGAAGAACTTATTGAGAAACTTAAATATCAATTTATTTAGCAAATTAAATATACATAACCACATAATACGAAAGATGATGTACTATGCATATTATTTTAGCCTTGCTCTATATTTATATATATATATTCAGATGGAAGCATGGCTAAAATAATATGCATAGTACATCATCTTTCGTATTATGTGGTTATGTATATTTAATTTGGTCATTAAATTGATATTTAAGTTGCTCAATAAATTCTTCATATCAAAATCTTGTAGGAAATAAAATTTCGTGATTTTTAGAGCTTTCTTGCTATTTTTTAAATATTTTTTAAAAACAGTCCAGAAATGACACTTTTGTAGTATTAAATATGGACTGTTTTTAAAAATATTTAAAAAATAGCAAGAAAGCTCTAAAAATCACAATTTTTTTTCTACAATATTTTCATATGAAGAATTTATTGAACAACTTAAATCTCAATTTATTGACTTATATCTATATGCATAATACGAAATGTGATGTACTATGCATATTATTTTAGCCGTGCTTATTCTGATGGAAGCAGCAAGGGTATATATCGGGCCTGTTAGATGTCTTCCACTATTCACTCAAATTAAACTCGCTAAAAAATGGATACAGCATTAATTGGAACACAGTAATTCATGCACTCATAATTTAAACAATGGCACAACTTGATTATTATGATATTATCAAACCCCGAGACGAGTGACCTGACATTTTATGCACCAAATTGCGGAGAAGTTTAGCGTCGGAACTCGGAACAAGTTTCTGATTTTCAATTCTCCGTTCAATGCATGTGTCTTTACTATTTTAGAACACAGAAAGGTCGTTTATATATATTTTTTTATTACATCAAGATGGTTGATCTATGTTACTTGATACTTCACGGTATTTTGCCGCACTGTATCTGATACTCGAATAGTCGAATACTTTTTGGGATACGTATTCAATAAGTCATGTGACATATTCATGACACGGCGTATCGAGATTGACGTATCCGATTATTTTATTCACTTTTGACTTACGAATTCGATCTCTGATATGTCTCGATATGTTTCGAAACTCCATGTGACAATCATGTCTTATAAAACCGCTCATAATTTTTGTTATATCGCTAGAAAAATGAGTGAAACATGCAGCATGAAGGAAATTTGAATCCAAAACAAGCTACACTATTAATTTTTTATTAGTTTGTTTATTAAATTCTAATATTTTTAATTATTTATTTAATATATATAGCCGCATCCGTATCTAAGAATTTTTGAAATCGCTGTATCGCCGCGTCCGTATCGTATCCGATACGATACCCGCACCCGTACAATACAGTGGTTGATAATCAAAGTGGATATGGGTGATGGTCCAAGTTATCCCAAGGAAAAGCAAAAACAAGCGTGAATCAGATCTCTCCGATGAGAGAAGGAAACAAAGCTCCTATCTAGGGAAAGTCTAAAGGGCCGGGCCGAGCCTAAAGGACCTACGAAAGGGCTGGGTCTAAAGAGGGCTTAATAGGGGCCAGGTAATAAGGACTTTGTTCTAAGGAAATAGGTCCGACCCCTCTAAGGCCCGACCCTTATTAGGCCCTTGGGATTGCAGATGGTCGGATCATGGTCGGGTAGTAAGGGCTTTGGTCTCTTTTTTAATTTTTTTTAATTGTGAAATGGTTGATAAGGGTCTGAGGGACTGGCGTGAATAAGGGTTGCAGATGGCCGGATCAGGGCCGGACGGGGTCAGGGCTTGAAAGAGCTGGGTAAATAGGAGCATGTATTTTTGGAATAAAGTCCGGCCCTTCTAAGGTCCGATCCTTATAAGGCCCGGCCCTTTCAAAATCTTACTAAGGGCCGGATCAGGGCCGGATCTGACAAGGGCTTTACAGGGGCCGGGCTGGAGGCCAAGGGCTTATGGCATATCTCTACTCCTATCCTACTAGAAATTTTTCATAAAAAGATTCTATAATGAACCAAACTATATGTAATAGCGTGTCTTAAAATTTTGTAAAGAGAGCTGATATACATATATTATATTTGATACCGACTATTGATACCAATGTTATGATGCATATTTAGTTGAGTTATTATGCATGTTATTTGAGTTATTATGCAAGTTATTTTTTGTATTGATATAGTATGCATGTTATTTTTTGTACTGAAATAGTTATGCATGCTATTTGAGTTCTTATGCACATTATTTTGTTAACATACATAATAACTTTTCAGTACAAAAATAACATGAAATAACATGCATAATAACTCAAATAACGTGCATAGTAACTAAATTAAATGTGAATAATAACATCAGTATCGATAGTCGGTATTAAATGTTGTATTTATGGAACATTATCCTTTTGTAAATGACCGAGGGCACTATTATTAATAGCGTTTCTAAGTTTCATCCAATATTTTATTATTTTTCTCATTTTTCTCCCTTATTTGAGGTCCACTTCAAAGAAAAATGATCACCCACTAGAGGAGCAATTAATAGCGCCTATAGTGAGATCAGATTTAAGTTTTATATGTGTTTAATAACAATAATAAAATAATAATAATAAAATAACAATTATAATGATAACAATAATAGTAACAATAATACAAAAATAATGAAAAGAGATAATAATAATGATAATAAAAATAATAACTATATTAATACTTGAAAAGATAATATCGTACAATTTTTCTCATATTAAAAGTGGTTTAAGTACAAGTTTTATTTCACATCTTGCGAGAAATATGAATGGTCTAGTGGCGGGGGCACAATAACTTGGATGCTTGGTTTGGAAAGACTTGAGTTTGAATCTCGTTAGACCTTTCTTTTTGCCCATTTTGTTTGGGGTGTTATTATTAGTCGCGCCCCTAATAGGGTGAATTGATTCTAGAACTTCCAGAAAAGCATGATTTTCAATCCGCTAGGGGCGCTATTAATAGTTGCGCCCCAAGGTATATGCTGGCCTGGCCCACTTGTCAGTGATTGAAACACAATTCTTCTGCACACTGGGTCCACTTGTCAGTGAGTGTAAGAAACTAGATGTGCTATTAAGAATCATGCCTTAGTTTGGCGTCCTATTTAAGATAGGCATCCTTACTTTTTTATTATTTGTCCTCTTATTTATATGAAAAGCTTGCACCTATCCCTTTATTTATCTCCTTTTTTTTATTTTTCTCCTTATTTACACCTATATTCAAAATATATTTATTCAAACTCCATAGAGTAGTACATTTAATCACACATACATATAACATGTCATAATTTCAACACATAACACGACTAATTATAATAGTTTGATACATAAAATTTAACATAATACATGCACTTCCTAATAAATCAAGTTCCATCTCTTCGTGATAAGTCCAATGCTAGTTACATGCGTACAAATAAATTGAAATCGTTAATAAGTGTTAGAACATGCAATTATTTATTTGACAAGAAATTTGTATAGTGTTACCTTCGTTTCTCGAGGATGCAATGCATGTACGCCTGTTTTGCCCTAACTACTTATATCGACTACAATTATATGTGTATCGTTGAGTATTCACTTCATCCATATCTTTCCTAACCCTCATATGATGACGTCGACCATTTTTTACAACATAAATTGTTGGATCCGACAATAGTTTGGGTCGCGACATAACACACTTATGAGGATCATGTCTTGTGTTGATTACGAAGGCATCATCACTTGGCCTTCTCGTGGCATATAATCTCCAAGACATTCTTGATCGGAGCACTCAACCATATACACATTTGTATTTGACTTTTTCACATGAAACATATGATTCGCATTGATATGAAAATCATGCATGACTCATTTGAGATAATCTTTGGAACAAAAACATTGCCCCACTGTCATGTCATCTTTTGTACCATATCCATAATCCTTAAAGTAATTGCCATTGCCAATAATATCCATGATCGCATTTATGTAGTTCCATGAACCAACCGAACATGAATCCGCTCTATTCCTCAATGACCATGATGTCATGCTTGGATGCACCTCAATTTTTCATTATAATTCAGATTTTCATACAGTGTGAAATACATATCCATGAAGGCATCATCACCACATGTGTTACCAATGGGGGTTGAATCTCCACTTACTAAAACCTCGACATGTTCCTCTAGATTTATATCATCCAATCCAATTTCAAAATTTTCAATATCATCTTCCTCTTGGGCCGAAAGATTTCTATTTGAAGTTGGAATTGATTCATATAAGTAGTGCAAAGTTGGTTCATCGGACATTGGAATGAGTTCATGTGTGCGGTTACTACTCGCAAAACTGCAATTTAGTGCATTGAAACGAGCTATGGGATCAACAAAAAAAAAAATCAACCATTGATATGTTTTCCGATGAAGAAACTAACAAAGAACATATTTTTTGGAAGTTTTTCAAAGAGGGAATTTAGGTATTAGATTTTGAGGGGTTAAGAGTTAAAATCAGGACAAAAAGGAGAGACGAGGAGAAGAAATAAAAATGTAAGAGAAAAGAGAGAAAGTGGTTGGAAAAAATATTACATCCTTCAGAAACTCAAGGGCGCTATTAGATTGAACATTGAAATGTGGACCCAAAGCATTTAGATTGGCAGGTAAATAATGCAGATGCGTGCATAAAATTCTACCAAAATAGGGTGCTATTGTTAATTGCGCCCCTAAATAATTTAGCTTACTAAAATATGGGCCCAAGTCGTTAAATTAGAAAGTTAGGCTCGCAATTAATGCAGTGGCAAAAAAAAGAGAAATTAGGAGCGCGATTAATTATAGCGCTCCTGACAGATTGAAACTGAGACTTCTCTAAAAGTTTCAAAATCATTTCATCCTCTTAGGGTGCGACTAACAATAGCGCCTCTAATAATCTGAGCAAAATAAATGATCTAGCGAGATTCGAACTCAAGTCATTTCAAATCAAGCATTCAAGCCATTGCGCCCCCACCACTAGCTATTTGTATTTCTCATAAAGTATGAAATAAAAATTGTACTTAAACCACTTTCAATATGAAAAAAATTGCTATTGTTATATTATTATTATTATTATAACTTTTCTTATTTTTACTATTATTTATTATAACTTTTCATATTTTCATTATTATTTTTACTATCACATTTCATTATTTTTCAATGTTATTATTATTTTCATTATTGTTATTAAAATATATTATTTTTTTAAACCAAAATAAAAATGAAATTTGATTTCACTTGAAATAGTTGCGCCTTTAGTAGAAGATCCGTCTAAAACCATGAACTAAAGACCTGGTCTAGTCCAAAAGAGCCCCCACATGGCCCATTAATTATTCAGTTTTTGACCCACAACATACCCATGAGCTACATTACTGAATTACTCAATTTTATTATTAAGATGGACAATAATTTCCTGTTAACATATTATATTATAAGCAATGATAATATTTTATTTGCATTGCACCTCTTTCTCACACCGAACCAGCAGAAAACAGATAAGTACTGAAGTATTCCTCATCGATCCTCCTATATAACCCTCCTTGCTTACCTCTCTACTCTACAAATCAATTACTGCAATTGGAAACACCACATAGAAACTTCCATTTGTGACATCTCAATAGTAATCAGAGATGACTACAACTCTCATCCTTGAAAACAAATCTTCAAGTGCCAAATCAGTAGACCCATCTTCCTGCTCATCCTCTCAATCACCACTAGAACTGCCGGTGGTGGCAGCGGCGCATCTGCCAGTGCCTCCACGACGACTCCCTTCATCAAAGTACAAAGGAGTCGTGCCCCAACCGAACGGTCGGTGGGGCGCTCAAATTTACGAGCGACATAGTCGTGTTTGGCTTGGCACGTTTGATTCAGAAACCTCAGCTGCAAAGGCTTATGATGTTGCTGCACAACGGTTTCGTGGTCGTGATGCCGTTACAAATTTTCGCCCGTTATCTGAATCCAACCCTTCCGACCTCCAACAACTCCAGTTCCTCAAGGCACATTCCAAATCTGAGATCGTTGACATGTTGAGGAAGCACACATACAATGACGAACTCAGTGCGTCTGCGGTGTCTTCTGCCTCGACCTCAACTTCTGCTACTTCTGTTCTTGCTGCTGCTAAAACAGCTGCTACTGCCAGTGGTAAAAGCAATGTTCCTTATTATGAACATTTGTTTGATAAAACAGTTACTCCGAGTGATGTAGGGAAGTTGAACCGACTCGTAGTACCAAAACATTATGCGGAAAAACACTTTCCACTGAGCCCAACAATAATTGGTGCAACTGTGGGTGCCGGGGATGGGGATGGCCAAAACAAAGGGATTCTTTTGAGCTTTGAGGATAAAGGAGGCAAGGTCTGGAGGTTTAGGTACTCATATTGGAACAGTAGTCAAAGTTATGTTCTAACAAAAGGGTGGAGCAGGTTCGTGAAAGAGAAGGGGTTGCGAGCCGGGGATATCATTAGCTTTCACCGCACGGTCGGATCCGACAAACGGTTGTTCATAGATTGGAAGTTGCGGCGCGTAAATGCATATGCTGTACATACAGCGGATGGGTTGCCAGTGAAAGGAACAATACGGTTATTTGGGGTGAACTTGGTGATGCGAAGCGATGTCCCGGTGATTGTAGAAAAGGTTGAGGAGTCTGATGTTGTAGAGGATCCAGCATATAGTTTGAAGAGGAGTAGGAGCATGGAGGAGGATTCACTTGTAACAAAGAAGCAATGTGTGGAAGCTTAACGTAGAAGAGCATACATGCTTCATGCTTGCAACATTTCTTTACATTTTTTTGGTACATTTGTTTGTTCCAAATTAATTTTGTAGGCTTCTTGTGATTTTTAACATGTAAATTTTGGTGGATTTGACAATTTGTATACCAAATCAGAACTAGGAAATTAAAGAGAGAAATTAATTAGAGTAAATATTCTTATTTTTGTCTTGACCCTGCTAATTTCTTAAATGCAGAAATTAATCCTAAGTATTACTAATTATACCTGTGGGTTGGCTAGTTGAGTATTTAATTCTGTTGGTTGAATAACTTAACCAGGGTCAAATCTGAAGCTTAGCTAATTAGTGTTGATACGGATTAGGATTAATTAATTAATCAGTGGTTGGCTCTGACACTTTTGAATGTAAAATCTGGTAAGGTGCCTAACTGTGACAAAATATCTAGTCAGAGAGTTGTATTTTTGGATATTGACCAGCAAGTGCTTAGCCTTGGAAGTAATTTAACCACTTGTTCTTCACACATTAGAAGCGTTCCACAATTTTAATTGAACTTCTGTTGCAAGAAATGCTTCCAGCTCCTATCCAGAAACCAAAGTTTTATCGAATGTACCAAATCCATATATTAAAGCCAAGAAAGCTAGAAGACTAATTTGTGGCACACCCGCGGCCGCTGAGTACACAAAAACATCTTGATATGCGAATCTTTCACAGGTACTGGGACCAAAATGTGAGGTTGCTGATGATGATGTCAGTTACAGAGATCATCATATGATGACGAAAAAGCCAATATATGACGTATTGATTAGTGTAGTAAATTGTCGGAATAGCTTAATAGGATAATACTTCTGTGCTTTAATTTAATTTTAGTAAAATGTCGGAAGAGTTCTAGGTGAATATTTGAAAAAGAGGGAGGAACTATGAGCTCCTCTTTATATTCAAATTTTGAATGCTCATGATAATGTTATTGGTTCATTTTGGATGGCTATGATTTAATTAGATATTCAACGTTATAATTATTTAAGTCGTCGTATATAAATATCTGCAGAACGTGTTTTACGATTTGTAGATTGAGTCAACAGGGAGAACATTAATATATAAGGGCAGGTTGGAAAAACAAGGAGAAATTTAATATAAGATATTTATGTCCTTGGTCAATCTAATGGCTTAATTCAGTTTTAATATTCTTAATAAAGGGGGATATATATTATGAAGCAAAAACATAAATTAAATTAACAACGACATGAATAGACATTATGTTATGTCAACTATACATTTTGGTATATACATATAAACCTTTACCAAATTCACGAGCACATAGTTAATGTATATATGCATTTAAGATTTTATGATTAGTTAGATTGATTTGAATATATTTGATTTTATGGAATGATGTACAATAATATTATTTTAATGGCTGACAAGAAGAAAAAGAGAAGGAAAATGGACATGGTTAAGGTACAATGTATCCAACTACCTTAATTAGTTAGGTCGTCGAGAAGAAATCAATCCGGACATGCATGGTAAGGAAAGAAGGAAGTACGCATTCTCATTATAAAATAGTTATTCTGTTGTGCTGCAATTTATTACTATTCTGTATAAGTCCTAAGAAATATTTACGTAAAAAATTAAATTAAATCAGGTTGTGGTATTACTTTAAGTAATAAAAATATTATATATAATTAAATATAGAGAGCTGCTAACAGTTTCCACTTATATGTCCTCTTTAAAAATCACTGTAACTAACTCAATAATTAAATAGCTAATTAATGACTTTTTATTATTAATTTATTTCAAAAATGCCGTAATTGTCTCCCCTTACACGTTCCCCACTACAAGACAAAAATATTCTTAACAACCCCTCTAACTAACTACCATTAGAAGGGCTAATTTTCATTCTTGAGAATGGAAATTAGCGATGGGCGTCCAAGTCT
The DNA here is from genome assembly GCA_964058865.1 of Eleocharis quinqueflora. Taxonomy (NCBI): domain Eukaryota; kingdom Viridiplantae; phylum Streptophyta; class Magnoliopsida; order Poales; family Cyperaceae; genus Eleocharis; species Eleocharis quinqueflora. The sequence goes on along the minus strand of CAXKVX010000838.1, from coordinate 152,893 downwards.
TTATATAAATCATACAAATTCTTAATAGTTGTGAAGTTTTTATATTACATAAAAACTGTGCATTTTAATTCAATTTTGCAATAATTTTATTATAATTTCTCTATAATTTGCCGTAACTTTGCTGTATTTTTGCTTCAATTTGGATGTAATTTGTTGCAAATTAACACTTCACGCGTCCAAGTCTTTATATAAATCATACAAACTCTTAATAGTCGCGTGTCCAAGTCCAAGTCTTTATATTACGTAAAAACTATGTATTTTAATTCAAGTTTGCTGCAATTTGTCGCAATTTTGCGGTAATTTTGCAGCAGTTTTAAATATAAGACTTGCTTGTTATAATATAAAGAATTGATTGTTACAATATAGAAACTTTCTTGTTTTTATATAAATATTTGAAGGTTTCAATTTTGCAACAGTTTTGCTGCATATATAAATATAAAGACTTTTATGTTGTAATATAAAGACTTGATTGTCATAATATAGAGACTTGCTTGTTCTAACTTCGAATATAAAAACTTGCAATTCCGAATTTTGCAGCAATTTTGCTGCATTTTTAAATATAAAAACCTACTTGTTATAATATAAAGACTTGGTTGTCACAATATTGAGACTTGAAAACCAATCATACAATTTAACACGAATGCCACAACAGACCCTGTATTACTTCGATGCCACAACATACTTGAAAACCATTGAGAAGCATTCATTGTGCCTATCCTTTCTGTACAAGTGCTAGAATGCTCGTGGGAGATAAATCATTAATTAATCAGCCGCGATGAGTCTCACACACAATTACCTCTATTCAACTTTGTATTGGTCGGGGGTTACATGATGCAACCACATGCCAGGAAATATAGGATCAATCTGTTTCTGTACATGCTTCAGACGCTTCTTAGGTCGCTTGTGAGGTTTTTCCCCATTCATCATTAGAAAATCGATCTCAATCTTAGTTGAGGGCAGAGAGACCGAGAATTTTCTTTTCTCTTTCCCTGAAGCGCCAACGATCAATTTAGAGAATGCTCTCCTCCTCAAATTCCAAAGAAGATCCACATTCCCTAGTTCCTCAGGTGAACTTGACTGAACCTTTGATGGAGATGGGACCTCCACCAGCAATCTGCCACTCCCTGCTCTCTCCGCACTGTCGAGAGAAATCACGATCGATACAGAGAAGAGAGAAATCACGATCGGTAGAGAGAGGAGAGAAATCGATCGAATGAAGAATTTTGTGATCAAAACGAACGGAGAAAGAGAGAAATTGGAAGGAAGATAGATGTCGGAAGAATTTCAGACTTTCCGAAAGAGGAGAAGGAGATGTGGCCAATTAATTTGTCGGAATGGGGGTAACAGTTGAAATTAATTTATCTTCTAGCTGGGGACATTTAAGGGGGACAATAATAAGGGAGACAATAGATTTACTCTTAAATATATAAGAAAATGATTGGTGAATTTCTATATATACTATTTTCGTCAGTGGGAGTAGTGAGTTTATCAAATTTTTATTTATTTTTCCGACGATTTAAAAAAAAAACGGATAAATCTTAAACTCGCAACTGGCAGTAGCGAGTATAGCTATAATTGAGGTTTTCCCTAAACTCGCCACTGATAGTGGCAATTTAGAGTGTAAAAAGATCTTTCATCCAATAAATTCATATAAATTATTGTTTTACACTCTAAACTTGTCACTGCCAGTAGCGAGTTTCGGAAAATCAATAATTGGTGCATTTAATGCGTGGAAAGGAGATTTAATGCGACCTATACTCACCAGTGCCAGTGGCGAGTATAAGATTTACCCGTTTTTTTATTTCTGATAATGAAAAATAATTGGTAAACTCGCCACTCTCAATGGTGAGAATAGTATATATACAAATTCACCTACCATTTTCTTATATATTTAATTATATATAATATTTTTATTACTTAAAAAAATTTCAGGTATCTATGACTTGAAAGCTTGTTATTACACTATTACATAAAAGAGATCGGTCAACAGTTAAAAATCAATTTGTCCAACAATTATGCAACTGTTAGTGCATAAGAAGTTGGTGAATCGTATAAGTAACTGTTGGCAAATGAATGTTTTTGAATAAAAAATACTAATTTAATATTTGAGATAAGATAACAGTTGTTTATTAAATAATTGATGCCTTAGATCTCTATTTTTAAATATTTATAAATGGTGGCTAGCTCCAGATATGCTAGCCACACTTCGAGAAAAATATCTTATGCCACCCTCATTTAAGTCGGTTATATTAAACCGGATGTAGAAGCGTCGGTCCCACTCTCTGGATTAGTTCTCCACTAGCTTTTCTAATAGTCGATATATAAATCAAGACGTCCACACCCTTTATTTAGTAAATCCTATGTAAAAAATATCGATGTAGAGTGTCAAACATCAACGCCCTTTGTTTATTAATCACTCGATATAGAAAGATGTAGAATTCTTTTGCATCCCTCATATACACCTTTTATTAGAATCCCGGTGTAGAACACTTAGCAGTAGAAAAAGGTAGAAGTCAACTAAAATATTGTAACAAATTTGTTTTGAGATTATTTTGTAGAGTGAGCGAGTCTGCTATATATATATGAACAAAAATTTAAAACTCATATCAATTACAATCGTTGATTGTCATCAATAATTGTGTAATCACACTAATTTTACATTGATAATTAATGGTACAATCAAATTAATTTTGATCCATATATATAGCAGAATTTGCCTATTTTGTATAAGATTTTTGCTCTCCTGAATTATAGAGAACAAATCATTGGTTTCAATTTAATTAATTAGTTTGCACAAGCTCCGAATCTGCAGCTAACATTTATTAGTAACAAAAATATGATTTAGAACATCGCTTCAGTTTTTTTCAAGAAAAGAACGATGCTTTAGTATTAATTAACAAAAAGATTAGCGTCTTTAAGCACTACATGCACACTTTAGATAAACAAACATTTAATTGCCGCTGCTTTCGTTACTGCAAATCTGAGCCCTTTATTTGCATCAAGATTCATACTATTCTCAACTTATAATATCAAACCCCTTAAATCACATCACAGCCAGTCGTTTCTTGTAGTGCATCAGATCTAGATCGTTCGCTTCCTGCTGCGCGGTACATCTTCCCAGAGAACATTCTCGATATTAATTAACAAAAATAATATAAAAAATCTTAAAGAATAAAGTAACATCCTTGCAAGTATCGTCCCCACTTTCTCTGCACTTTCTCCACTGTCATCTTCATCAAGACTCATTTCTCCACTATTTTCTCTTATGTCGCTATCGTCATTTGGAACTCTTTCTTCCGACAAACTTTTGGTTGCATCGCAAGGACCCGATGGACTCGACAACCATCGTTTGAAACTTTCTAAAGCCAGATATAAGGGAAGCCCATCTTCACTCCATACCCGATCACATATGACTGAAATTAACGCAAAAGTGGAAATAAAATCGCTGTTTTTTTTGTTTGGTTGCTGAGTTGGTGTTTCAAAGCAGATGTTAGGGTCTAGAGTATGCACTAAAAATGCCAACAAGAAATATACTGCACTAAGTGGCGAATACAAATCCCTTCTCATTACACTATTTTTGTTTGAACAAAATACAAAAAATGTATTGATAGGAATTTTTGTTTCACTTCTCATTGTTGTTATTTGTTTAATTTGGTAAGGGATAGTAATGTTATTGCTCGATAAAGTAGTTATATGCTTAACACCTCACTAATTTCGTTCCTTCAAATAAAAACGTACTAATATAGTTAGCACAAATAAAATTTTACTGGAACACTGCGTATATATATATGAATTGGACTATAAAAATAAATTGCATGGACTTTGTTAATTTTTTTACAATAATAATGTACAGCTTGATTAAGTTTCTAAATTTTAATTTGAGGATCGACATATGTTAGAATGAGATTCTAAGGTCAATAATGAGTGCGGAAGCGTTTTATCAATTATAATTCAAATTTTAGACTTTAATCACCTAGTTAAAATCACAATCAAGTAAGTACTAATAGTAATTGAGCAATTCAGGCAATAAAGTGCAAATATTGTAAAAATAGAGAGTAAAGAGCAAGAGATCAAGAGGGAGAAAGCGAACACGCTACGTAATGAGGTTCGACCTACAAGCAAACTAGGCCTACATTCACGGGACCCTCGAATCCAAAATACCTTTCGAGACCGATTCCACTAAATCACAAGTGTTCTTACAATTGCGAAACCAATCTTAGATTTATTCTCAACAAGACAACCTTGGTAGAATATTTGGGGGCTTAAAGAGTAAAGACTAAGGTCAAGTAATAGGGCAGAAGCATTTTCAATCAATAATTATAATTCAAGCTTTTAAACCTTAATCACCTAGCTAAAATTTCAGCAAGGAAGTACTTAAGAACAATTGAGCAATTCACAAATTAACAAAGAGCTAGAATAGTAAAAAGAGAGAGAGTAAAGTTGCCAACCCGTTATAACGAATTTTGTAACGCGTCACATAGATCTGTAATGCATGAGGCCATTTTCAAGACTCCAAGACTCCAAGAAGTGCTCAGCCTATATATACATTGGGGATATGGACCTGAAAGATATCTGAAACCCCCACAAGCTTTCAAGCATTAAATGAGCAGTAAAAAGAGCATTAGAGCCTTCTTTTACAGCTGTCTAACTTGAGAGATTTAGAATAGATTCTATTGTGTTATTGTCAATCCGATAACACTTTTTTTCTTGCTAGTTTCTAGCCTTTGCTGCACTATATTTGTGTTGTCAAGTAGTGCATCCATGTTTTTGATTGTGTGGTCAATCAGACCTTTTACCTTGTAGAGTGGTGTATCCCCTTGTATAGGTTTAGGAACCTAAGATTGGTTTGCTTATTGAGAAGAAATCAAAGATAGGTTCTGTAATGTAAAGAACCCTTATTGCTTAGTGGAATCGATCCCGGAAGGATGTTTTGGTTCCGGGAGTCCTGTGGATGTATGCCTAGTATGTTTGTAGACCGAACCATGTTATATCGCATGTTCTTATATTCTCTTGCTCTTTACTCTTTCTCTTTACTATTCTTGCACTTTGTTATTTTTGAATTGCTCAATTGCTCTTAGTATTTGCTTGCTGAAATTTTAGCTAAGTGATTAAGGCCTAAAAGCTTGAAATTATAATTGTTGTTAAAAACGTTTCCGCACTAATACCTAGCTAATTGTGTCATGAAACGTTTTTTCCCCCAAGTATCAATTCTAACAATTGGTATCAGATTCCACATGTTCATACCTAGCTAATTGTCAAATTCTTGATAGCTTTGACATTGTCTTGTGAAAAATGACACAATTGAAGTTTGTAAAAGAACCACTAGTTTTTGGTGTAGGTTGTAAGAATTTTTCATTTTGAAAAATATGTATGGTAAACTACCTTAGTTTACTTGAGCTTTGAAAAATTATAGAGATGGTTGGACACCCAAATATGAAATTAATGGTGTAACTCTAACCAAAGAGTCCAAAGACCTCAAATATACCAATGATAATGTCATGAACACTATACTTAGCTCAATTCATGAGATTATTGCACTATCTCTCACTCACTCTACAAATCCAAAGAAATTTGGAATGCTCTAATACTTAGATATGAGGGAAATGAACACATGAAAAGACCCGTAAGGTTGGATTAGCAACAAAATTAGAGAATATAAAGTTTGAAAAAATGAGTCCTTTGAAAGACTTTATCATAGACTCGTATCTCTAAGAAATAAGTTTGTTGAAGTAGGATCTAACATTTGTGATGAAGATTTTGTAGGTAAATTCTTAAGGATGGTGTCCAAGAAGTCCGGTTGGGATGTCGTCGTGAACTCTATCGAAGCTTTACAAGCCAAATGACTCACATATCAACCCGAAGAGATGTATGCAACAACTTTGCTCACATGGGGAGAATCATAAGGAAGTGAAGTGCTCAACCTCAACCAAATCATTGGCCTTGCCCGCACAATCTTCATACAATCCACCTTACAAATTTGAACCAAGTGAAGTGGTCTAGCAAAACCTCTACCAAATACTCTCCTAGGACAAAGACCTTCTCACCAAACTAGTAAAAGGGGGCATTGAATTCGAAAGGAAAGTAAAAGAGGAAAGATTAGTTCAAGACAAGAAGGTAGTGTGCGATCTTGCAACAAGGAGGGTCATGAAATTCAAAATTTCTATGTAATCTTTCCTCAAAGGAGAAGACCACAAAAGGACATTTTAAGAGAACTAACAAGAAATTTATGCAAGAAACTTGGATAAGCGAATCTGAAAAAAGTGAAGATGAGGAAGATGAAGTTAACCTCGGAGGAGGAGAAGTTGAAAACAAGTTAGAACTCATCGGAAAGAAACCAATGACATGCTTAGAGATAGCCCTTGAGATCATAAAGGAACAAGGGATGACGGATCCGGAGAAGATTCGCATCTTGAAATAAATGATTCAAGCTAAGGATGACTATGCAAGAGAACAAGAAGAAGCCTTATATCACACCCCAGAAATTACGGGTTTTACACCTTAATGAGAGGTGAATTCCCAATGATAGTTACTTCCAACAAGGTGAAAAAGTCTTCGACACTTGCAAAGTTGGATGATGCAAAGCAGATTGAGAAGTCTTTAAGTTCTGCAAGAATGGATGTTCAAGCACAAGAGAAGACAACTAAATCAAAGGCTAACACTACAAGTGCTCAAGAATTGGAGGCCCCTAGCCGAGCAAATATGGTAGTATTTGACCTCTCTAAGTATCATGACGAGTCTAGCGATGATGAGTCTTGTGATTTGGATAAAAATCAAGAGTCTTTTAATGTGACTAAGCTTAAAGAGTTACATGATGAGTCTAAAAAGTTTTATGAATGTTAAAGATGCTATGAAATGATCTCAAGTCTAAGATTGAGTTGCTACAAATTAGGGTTAATGACCTTGATACCAAAATCAATTTAGATAAAGAAAAAGAATTAAAGGAAGCACATCCTTGGGCTTCTAAATTTGTTAAGTTTGTTAAATCTTCAAACCATGACACTAAAATTGACTATGATAAGATGTATGTTGGTCAAGGTCCACATGATAAGACCGATCTTGGATTTGTAATGAAACAATCTTTTAAAATTGAAAAGCAACCTAAGTCAAATGACAAATCTATTCGAGCTAAGAATCATGTTTATAAGTATAACAATAGATACAATAGGAAAATCAAGTACACCAAAACTAATTCTAGAAAGGTGGTAAACAAACCTAGAGTTAGAAATAATTATAGGATTACCAACCAACATAGAGCTCAACCACCAAAGTTTTATGTTAAGGATAAGTATGATCGATTCCATGAGCTACACAAGAACAAGAAACTTGGTAATAATTTTCAAAGAAAAATGTATGTTATGCTTTTCAATCAAGACATAACCCTAGAAATGTGATGATAGATCATAAGAACTTTACTAGCAATTTTCAAAGAAAGAGACATAATAGGTTCAATCAATCAACATCTTATTCAAGAAACATAAGAAATTTTCATGATAAATATAGATTAGTGATGAGCTATTGGAGACCAATTCACAATAACAACCATGATCATAGCAATATTAACTCCTTGACATATTTTTGTTCGTTTTGCTTGAAGTTTGGACATCAATAACATTTTTATGATTTTAGGAAAGGAAAGTTTGTGGAACCACCTGCTCCTCCAAGCACAAGTGGTACCAAATCGATTGTCTAGAGAGTCACTAGACTCCCGGATTCTCATTTTTGTATAATTTGTTGAGGGGGGGAGTCATGTAGCAAAATGTATGATTCAATATCCCTTTTTGGTAGAATTATATGTTTTGTGAACTTTAATTGATCTTTTTAATTCAAATCATAACTCATTCTGAGTATTTGCATGAGTATAAACATGAAATGACAGTTGAACTCTGAGTCCTATTAATATCAAAGACCAAATTTGGAGCATAGCAGCAAATTAAAACTCAGTTAATTGCAAAAATGAATGCATGCGTTATGGGACCTGTTATAGCGATTTAGAGAGCCATTATAATGATGGGGAACTTGTTATAACAGATTAGAGAATCAAAACTAGCTGTTGGAGGTTTAAATGCCTGAGGCGTTACAGCAGAGAGGAGAGAGAGGCGTCATAACGGCTGAGAACCAGTTATAACGCGTTGGTACATTGCAAGGAGTTTTTGTAACGGTTGAGCAAAAACTCCCTATTTAGCACCTTTCTTCTTTTCCAAACCTAATCACTCGTATCCCTTGGAGCGAAATTTACTTTTTCGATAATTACTAAGCAAACATATTCTCCAGAAAACTCCAACTCCACCAAATTCCTTTCTTCTCTCTCAAACCAAAATGTTTTTCTTAACAATCCTTGCCCTACTCTTCCTTATGGCACAAAGTCCTCCAAAATCTCGTAAGTTAGTAGCAAAAAAGAAGACCAACTCGATTCAAGAAATAGTTCACATAGAGGAAGGTGAAGGATCTGGGCAACAAACGCGTGGAAGATTACTATGGCATAGGAAAGGAAAACAAAGGACATCTCAAGAAGAGTCTTCAAGACCAATTAGAAGACAAAACTCTATGGAGATCTCATCTACAAATCGATTCTTGTTCCGAACTCCTAAGGACTTGAACAATTTTCAGAATAAGTTTAGAAACCATAAGATCTCAAAACCTTATGTACCAAGAGTTGCCAATTCAGGTTATGTATATCAATATGAAACCTACAAGCCAACCATGGGATGTTATAACTTATATCTGTGGACAAGAAATACCCATAACTATTGATACCCTTTGTGAAGTGTTTGGTATTTTAAATGTAGGAGAAGAGATGTATCCTTTCAGAATTTGGTCAACCGATGCAAATCAATTTGATTACAAGACTTGCTTTGGAGCACATAATGCACAACAAAAACTTATAGTTACCCATCTTCTGGCCATTTAACATTTGGGGTTCATTTTCATTAACAACATCTTGACCCCTAAAAGCAAAATTAAGACTAATTTGGAGATTAATACCATGTACTTGCTTAGGCATTTGGTATGTTATGATAATGTTATTCAAATTCCATACATTATCTTGAACCATATGAGATTTGTCTTGACCAATGCCTCCAAGTCCTTACCCTATCCTCATATCTTAACCTAAATCATGATCCATGTCGGCCTAAGAATTCCTAGAAATAATCAACTGACTTTTAAACCCGACAATCTTGTTGATATACTTGACTCAATTGGATGGGTCAAAGAGGGTGTTTTTGGGAACCAAGTAAGAAATGTAAGGTGGATCAATGGATTTTAGCATCCAATGCAGCACCAAACCAATGGGATAATCCAGATGAGTGCCTTGATGTCCCAATGGATAACCAAGTGCCCGAAAAGAGAAGGAGAGGAGAAGCAAGCTCATCCCATCCTCCACCTAGTCCTCCAAGACCGAAACCAATGGAGAATGTGTTCTTTGAACCTCCACCTCAACCTCCACCTCAACCTCAAGAACAACCAGAACAACAAGACAACACCTTTCCAAGACCTCCTCAACCTACAAGAATTTCCTTGGCAAGTGTGCAACAACTCTCAACAATTACATGATCTTACGTTGCACAAGATGGAGTATTATAGAGGAGTAGATGAAACCAATGCTTTCCAAGAGCAATATCAAGTATCTTGGATTGAGAGATACAGGTTTTGAGGTCCATTGCAGGAGGAAGACAATGTTTAGCGTATGTGAGAGAGAGCACAACATCTTGTAGTAGTTAAAATTTCTTCAAGTTTTAGACTGTGAGGTCCATTTTGCTAAGCTTCTTGGATATTTTTCATGTTTAATTATGATGTTTGTATGCATGATCTTCAATATTACTATGCATTTTTTATGAGTTGTCTATTATATATATTGTGAAACCCGTGAAATCTTGAATACGTTAAACATGATTAACGCATCTTAGTGTAAATAAATAAATTTGTTAATAATAAAAGAATTTGGAAAAACCAACATGAGCTAATAATAAAATAAACTCATGTAATAAAATTTCATTTGTGCAAACATATAATTTCATAAATTAATAAAGTGATTTCAAAATTTTCTCAAATAATATCCAGATTTATTTGACAATATTTAATCTGAGAATAACGAAAAAAACAGGAGCCATGAATCGAGTTTTAGATTAAAATTCGCAAAAAGATAAGTCCTATTGACTCATGTACAGTTTAAACATTCATTCGTTATACGTATAGGCACACATACGCAACAAAGCATATCAAGCCGACAGTTCTTAAATAATTGCGACGTCGGAAAACGTTGTGCACATCTATGCAGCGACTCAAGGAGTTATTTATTTCAGTAGATAATGAATAACCGCAGGGAGAGTGCTCATGAGGCGCCACAGAAGATCAAGGCACCACTCACCTCTCTCCCTCTCTCTTTGTGTACCCCAAAAAAAACGTGCCGACTGGCCTTCTGTATGCGCCCCTATCTCTCCGCCACGTCACCCCTTCAACCTTTCTCTCTCCGTCTCGGAAAACCCCTCTCAGCCTCAACCTTGCTGCAATCACTCTCAACGCCTCGGTATGGCGGGTAGTCTGACCCGTTCGATCTGTGGGAGCTTGTAAAATTGATTTACAACACAAAATTGGTACAGAGTTCGGCCCACAGAAAAATTCTGCAGCCTTGTTGGGTGCTGTGGTTGTCTAAGTTTCTGGTACCTTCTGTTTGCGCACCAATTTCCTTTGAACATGGTTGCTGGTTGCTGGGTTATGGCATTTTCCATACATGTATTACTGTACAATACCCTGCACTGGTTTGCCAGCACCAGTGCAGTGCTGGTCCTTGCGTTGGATTTGTTTGTGTGCGCTGGTTTAGTTGTGTTGCATAAGAAATGGCCCAGAGGTGATGACTGGGCCCAAATGGGATAAAACGACTTAGAGGCCACAAATTTAAATGCTGGATTTAAAAGAATTTAAGATATAAAGTGGGCTTGCTGAGGCCCATATTGACCCATCAGATTTCACATGATCATTCTAGACAAATAAAAATAAATGCATTAGTTTCTAAACATTTTGGGCTTGGGCCCTATTTGGGGCCGAGATGGGTATATACAGATATTACCAAATTTGCGGCCCGGCCCATAATATTTAGTAACTAGACTGAGTAAGAAAAAGGACCGAGAAGGGTATAATAGGGAAATGATGACCATAAGTTCGTGCAGCACGAGCTTCGGCTATGACGCACGAGTACGGACTTCTGATCCCACTCCAGGATTAACACAAATAAACCTTAAATAATTAAAATAAACCAACTTGTGTTTTTATGTATACTATATTTAGCACAAAACAATATAACGTATAATGTACGACATAGCTATATAGTAGGATAGTTGTTTAGGAACGACAATGCATCTGACTTGATGACACTTGACTTACAATTATACGTGACGATTAAGTTAATTGATTATTTATAATAACATGATTAATTAAATAATAAAACAAGTTAAATATAATATATATATATATATAATATATTAGTAAAATATCACCCACTGTCGACAGAAATGGACTAAGTATAATTATATGCATAATAATATATATATTGATCAATTTCTCTATATCACACCAATTACAAACACGCACCAAATTAAATATTACACATAAAACACACAATTATGATTGAGTAAACGTTTAATAAAATATATTTATCAATTTTTCTATAAGCACAATAATAATATGCATCTATAATTATTAGAATATTTTATTTTCTTCCTTACTTAATTTAATTAAAAGTCCGACTAAAAGTGGTTGAATTTATAACATGTTTTTCTTGTGCTGTTCTTTATTGATGTTCTGTAGCATATTGTCCTGACGTCAAATGAATGGGAAGTAGTAGAACACTTAGAATCTCACACAACATTTAACAAAGGAATAGAGACACATAACTCACATCCACTTGTCGTGCAGCAAGGACACTGCACGGAAACTTCGACTAAGTAAAAATGACAATTAAATTAAGTTAGGAGCATCAAGGACGTCTCAAACGCTTAAATTCTTAAACTCAAATGTTCAATCTAACTAAATACGATCCGATCACTAAATTATGAGATTTAGCCGACTCGTATCCACTCGCGGGAGACGAGGCCGTTACTGACGCTGTCGATGCTGCTACAGGCGCAAACCCTTAAGAGTTGCCGGCGTCATTCGTTTTGAGGATCACTTCGTTTGTTTCTTTCATTTCTTTTGTTAGGCTTAGTGTGTAGTAGGTTAGCTAGGTTCGGTCTCACGTTCTTTGATGGGATCGTCCGCTCCTGTATGTATTTTATCTTTGTTTCGCTTCCGGTGTAAACTTTGTATCCAGACGCTGGATTACATATATATATTTGGTGGATGTTCATGTACTGTGTGAAATGTGTGTGCTTTTCCTTTCAAATTAAACTATTATTATTTATATTTCAATTGGTCAACTAAGCCTTTCGTGTACTTAAATCAAGTATACGTGTCGGAATTAACACCCTTAAGTTTGTCATTATTTCTGGGGTGTGACATATATATATCTTGACATGTCTCTTGATTAAAAATCCCTATATTCTTGAAATTGAAAACCCTAATTGAAAATGATAACATGTGCTTTATTTGTAAATCTTATATCATTAAGGGGGAGCAAATTTAAAACTTGACTTGCTTATAACTATGTGATAAAACTCAGGGGGAGCTTGTGTAATTGAGCCTTTTGTCATACTTTGCAAAAGGGAGGAGAAATGTTATGATGTGCATCATATGTTATGCACATCACATGGTTTTGCAAATTACCATAATGGAAAGTTTGATGGATTAAACTTATCACTTGTTTGACAATTTGCAAAACAAATCAGTACTAACATTGCTTAATTGAGTTTTGTTAAGATGCATGTTAATACAGGTACACCATGGTGCTGCAAAGGCTCCCATATGCTTATACAAGTCAAGACATACTCAAATACATCAAGAGCAAGCTTAGATGACATTCACAGAGGGGGTCTTTTTTGTTGCATGTTAGGCAAACCACCTTCTTGCTGTGGACTATCCTCTCTTCATTCATTTTTCTTTCAAAGTCTATGCCTCCTTTAATAAGCTTGTTGAGAAGATCTTTGTCTTTGTAGAGTATTTGATAAAGGTTTTGGTAGACATCTTCACTTGATTCGATTTTGTAGGTGAAGTTGTATGAAGATTATGCGGGTAAGACCAAGGTTTTGATAGGTTGAGAACTTCAGTTTCTTGTGATTCTCCTCATGAGAGCATATTTGTGCATACACCTCCTCGGTTTGGTAAGTAAGTCATTTAGCTTGTAGAGCCTCGATTGAGCTTACAACGTTGTCCCATCTTGGTTTTCTTGACACCATTCATAGAAGAGCAATCAAGAGAACTCAAGAACACACAATATAATGTGGCTCGGCCTACAAACAAACTAGGCCTACATTCACGGGACTCTCAGAACTAAAATTTCCTTCCGAGATCGATTCCACTAAGTAATGTTATTTACAATTGCGGAACCAATATTTGGTTTCTTCTAAACAAGCAAACCATTGATTCCTAAACCAATGCAAGAGGCTACACCACTCTACACGATAAATCGTAGGATTGACTACACAATCAAGGACAGAGATGCACTACTTGACAACACAAATGTAGTGCACCAAAAGCTAGAAACTAGCAAAAGAAAGTTCTTGAATTGACAATTAGACTATGAAAGCTATCATAATTCCCTCAGGTTTATGAAGCTGTAGGAGAAGACTTTGTTGCTATTTATGGTGCTCAATTTGATGCTTGAAGCTTGTGGGGGGGGGGGGGGTTCATATGTCTTCCTGTTTCGTATCCCCTTCATATATATAAGCTGAGCACTTCTTGGAGTCTTGAAAACAGCCTGAAGTGTTACGGTCCTGTGACGCGTTACATAATTTGTTACAATGGGTTGACGCCTTTCCAAAATTGCCCTTTTGTGCTTCTCTGACTGACTTCTGGGTTATCTTGATCAAGAACCCATTACAACAGGTTGGGAATTCGTTATAATGGGTGGAAAGACGTTATGACGCGGCTCTAGAGCGTTACAGTAATGCATGGCTCTGTAAAATACCTTGTCTGCTCAGCTCTTCTCCTACTAACCCATTTTGAAGGGTTGGGCACCCGTTATGACGGGTTGCTGACCCGTTATGATGGGTTTGGGAAGCGTTACAGAAACGTTAGGCTATGTGAAGCCATCTTTTGATGTCTTGAGCATGTCTTGACTTGTGTTAAGCATGTTTGGGCCTTTGCAGTATCATGTTGTACCCGTGTTAACCTGCATCTCAACAAAACTCAATTGTGCAAGGTTAGTACTGATTTGTTTTGTAAATTTTCAAACAAGAGATGAGTTTAATCCAACAAATCCCCCCATTTTGGAAATTTGCAAAACCATATGTGATGTAATATATGATGCATCATAACATTTCTCCCCCTTTTTGCAAAGTATGGCAAAATACTCAAATACATAAGATCCCCCTGAATTTTAGCACATATTTATAAGCAAGTCAAGTTTCAATTTTGCTCCCCCTTAATGATATAAGATTTTCAAATAAAGCATATGTTATCGTTTTCAATTAGGGTTTTCCAATTCTACAATAAGCAGCAATTCTCAAGAGACATATTTAATTGGAAATTTCAATCATTCTTGGATCTCAATTCAATATGTTGATTAGAAATCAAAAGTAGAGAAGACATCAAATGATCAAGAGATTATATATGATAAAAGCATTTAATTCATTAATAAGGAAAATGCATATAAGACATGATAATTGATCTTCCTACTAGACATAACTTCTAAACAATAAACTACATCCAATAAGAATTTTATTGAAGCATAGCAAATTTTATCCTAATTTTTGTTTTCTTTACTACTCTCTTCTTCAACTTCTTTTTTCCCAAGTGTTTGAGAATTCCAAGGAGTTGGAATTATGGGATTAACTTCATCCTTGTCATCAAGCATCGATCGAGAGCACATACATCATTGACTTGGTCCCGGTTAAGGATATATGGCGATCATGGACATGTGATATATTTGTTACGAGAGGTGTTGAATGCCTTCCATGATGATTGACAAGGAGTTGGAATCAAGTTTTGAGTTTGTTCTTTTAACTTAAGAATCAATTTTACATTCAAAACTGGAATCAATTTTAGATTTCTCTCATTGTTCATGTTGTACTTCTGTTTGATCTATCTCGGACTTCTTCTTGGTCACTGGTTTAGTGGTCTTTGATAAGCTTTGTGGAGCCATTAGGAGAATAAAGGCAAGTATTGCTGAAACTGTTATTTTGATCTTGAAGGAGGAAGCTTTGGTAATTATAGGCTCTTATTGAGTAAGAATTTCTCAGGAGATTAATGGAAGAAGGAAGAGATTTGTTTTGAATTGTAAGATGATGAAGAATGTAGAATAGAAGGGGTTTACCTTTAGAAGCCATACGTTACAACAGGTTCCCAGCCATTGTAACGGGTCTTCTTCCCTCTTTGTAATGAAAGCTGCATTTATACCACCAACAGCTAGTTTTAATTGCTCCAACGGCTAGTTTTTT
Organism: Eleocharis quinqueflora; assembly: GCA_964058865.1. NCBI lineage: Eukaryota > Viridiplantae > Streptophyta > Magnoliopsida > Poales > Cyperaceae > Eleocharis > Eleocharis quinqueflora. The sequence goes on along the minus strand of CAXKVX010000838.1, from coordinate 137,366 downwards.
TATCCTCCAACCTGTTATAACTGGTTCCCAACCATTATAAACGTTCCTTGACCCGTTGTAACGAGTCTCATAACGCTTGGACTTATTTTTGCAATTAATTGAGTTTTAATTTGCTGCTATGCTCCAAATTTGGTCTTTGATATTGATAGGGCTTAGTTCAGCTGTCATATAATGTTTATATTCATGAAAATGCTCAGAATGAGTTGTGATTTGGATAGAAAGATCAATTAAAAAAGAGACATTGAATCATACATTTTGCTACATAATTCTCCCTCAATATATTATAAAAAATGAGAATCAAATTAGAGGAGTCTGGTGACTCTCTAGACAATCAATTTGGTACCGCTTGTGCTTGGAAGAGCAAGTGGTTCCACAAACTTTCCTTTTCTAAAATGACAAAAACGTTTTTGATGTCCAAACTTCAAACAAAACGAACAAAAGGTTGTCTTAGAGTTAATTTTGCTATGATCATGTCATTGTTTAATTGGTCTCCAATAGCTCATCACTAATCTATATTTATCATGAAAATTCCTTATGTTTCTTGAATGAGATGTTGATTGATTAAGCCCATTAAATCTCTTTCTTTGAAAGTTGCTACTAAAATTCTTATGATTATTTATTCCATTTCTAGGATTATGTCTTGCGTCCTCATACCTTTTTCTTTGAAAATTATTACCAACTTTCTTGTTCTTGTGTAGCTCATATAATCTACCATACTTACTCTTAACATAAAGCTTTGGTGGTTGAGCTCTATGTTGGTTGGTAATCCTATAATTATTTCTAACTTTAGGTTTGTTTACCACCACTCTAAAATTAGGTTTAGTGAACTCGATTTTCTTATTGTATCTTTATCATACTTCAACGAATTTGGCTTGTAAAGCTTCGATAGAGCTCACGGTGCCATTCCAACCGGGCTTTTTGAACACCATCCTTAAGAGTTTACCTACAAAATCTTCATCACAAATTCTAGATCATACTTCAACGAATTTATTTCTTAGAGATACGAGTCTATGGTAAAGGCTCTCAAAGGACTCGTTATCTTCAAACTTCATATTCCCTAAATTTGTTGTCAATCCAACCTTACAAGTCTTTTTCATGTGTTCATTTTTTTCATATCTAAGTACTAAAGCATTCCATATTTCTTTGGCATTAGAGGAGTGAGAGATAAAGCAATTGACTCATGAATTGAGCGAAGTATAATGTTCATGACATTGTCATTTGTATACTTAAGATCTTTGGACTCTTTTGTTAGGGTTACACCATCAATCTCATATTTGGGTGTCCAACCGTCCTCTACAATTTTCTAAAGCTCAAGTAAACTAAGGTAGTTTAATATACACCTTTTCAAAAAGAAAAAGTTCTTACAACCTACACAAAAAACTGGGGGTTCTTTCACAAACTTCAATTGTGCCATTTTTCTGAAGACAAGGTCAAGAACTACCAAGATTTTGACAATTATCTAGGTATGAACCTTTGTGCTCTGATACCAATTGTTAGACTCCAAACCTTTCAAAAAACGAACACGAAGAAGCATAGAATACCACTCTAAGTGCTTCATGTCCGATTACTTCATTTATGGGTGGTAACATTCAAGAAAACACCACAAAACATCTTATCCTGCTACGAGAAGTGTTTCTGATCCTAGTACTAATTTATGGGTGGTAACCATTCAAGAAAACACCACAAAACATCTTATCATACTACGAGAAATGTTTCTGATCTACTTACTTCATTTATGAGTGGTAACCTTCCAAGAATACTCTAAACCTTTCATAAAACCACCACAAAGAAGCATGGAATACCACTCTAAGTGCTTCATATCTGATTACTTCATTTATGGGTGGTAATCATTCAAGAAAACACCACAAAGCATCTTATTATACTACGAGAAGTGTTTCTGATCTGCTTACTTCATTTTTGAGTTGTAACCTTCGAATGAAACTCAAAACCTTTCATAAAACCACCACGAAGAAGCATAGAATACCATCCTAAGTGCTTCATATCTGATTACTTCATTTACAGGCGATAAACATTCAAGAAAACACCACAAAGCATTTTATTCTACTACGAGAAGTGTTTCTGATCCGAGTACTTCATTTATGGGTGATAACCATTCAAGAAAACACCACAAAGCATCTTATCCTACAACGAGAAATGTTTCTGATCTGCTTCATTTATGAGTGGTAACCATTCAAGAAAACTCTTAACCTTTCAATAAACCACCACGAAGAAGTATCGAATGTCATTCTAACTGCTTCACATCTTATTACTTCATTTATGGGTGGTAAACATTTAAGAAAACACCACAAAGAATCTTATCCCGCGACGAGAATTGTTTGTGATTTGATTACTTCATTTATGGGTGCTAACCTTTCAAAAGAACTTCAAACCTTTCAGGACACCGTCGCAAAGAAACATAGAATACCACTCTAAGCGCTTCATGACTGATGATGTCATTTATTGTTGGTAAACTTTCAACAAAACACCACAAATCATCTTATCCTGCTACGAGAAGTATTTCTGATCCAAATACTTCATTTTTGGGTGGTAACCTTTCAAGAAAATTCCAAACCTTTCTGGAAACCATCACGAAGAAGAATAGAATACCGCTCTAAGCGCTTCATGAATGATTACATCATTTCTGGGTAGTAAACATTCCAGAAAACACCACAAATCATCTTATCATGCTACGAGAAGTGTTTCTGATCCGAGTACTTCATTTATGGGTGGCAACCATTCAAGAAAACACCACAATTCATCTTATCATACTACAAGAAGTATTTCTGATCTGCTTAATTCATTTATGAGTGGTAACCTTCGAATGAAACTCTAAACCTTTCATAAAACCACCACAAAGAAGCATAGAATACCATTATAAATGCTTCATATCTGATTGCTTCATTTACGGGCAGTAAATATTCAAGAAAACACCACAAAGCATTTTTTTCTACTACGAGAAGTGTTTCTGATTCGAGTACTTCATTTATGGGTGGTAACCATTCAAGAAAACACCACAAAGCATCTTATCATACTACGAGAAGTGTTTCTGATCTGCTTAATTCATTTTTGAGTTGTAACCTTCGAATGAAACTCTAAACCTTTCATAAAACCACCACGAAGAAGCATAGAATACCACCCTAAGTGCTTCATATCTGATTACTTAATTTACATGCGATAAACATTCAAGAAAACACCACAAAGCATTTTATTCTACAGCGAGAAGTGTTTCTGACCCGAGTACTTCATTTATGGGTGGTAACCATTCAAGAAAACACCACAAAATATCTTATCCTACAACGAGAAATGTTTCTGATCAGCTTACTTCATTTAGGAGTGGTAACCTTCCAAGAAAACTGTAAATCTTTCACAAAACCACCACAAAGCAGCGTAGAATACCGCTATGTGCTTCATATCTGATTACTTCATTTATGGGTGCTAAACATTCAAGAAAATACCACAAAGCATATTTTCCTGCTACGAGAAGTGTTTCTGATCCGAGTACTTCATTTGTGGGAGGTAACTTTTCAAGAAAACTCTTAACCTTTTATAAAACCACCACGAAGAAGCATAAAATACAATTCTAAGTGCTTCTTATCTAATTACTTCATTTATGGGTGGTAAACATTCAAGAAAACCTCACAAAGTATCTTATCCCGTTACGAGAAGTGTTTCTGATATGATTACTTCATTTATTGGAGGTAACCTTTCAAGATAACTCGAAACCTTTCATAAAACCTCCACGAAGAAGAATAGAATATCATTCTAAGTGATTCATATTTGATTACTTCATTTATGAGTGGTAAACATTCAACAAAACACCACAAAGCATTTGATTCCGCTACGTGAAGTGTTTCTGATATGATTACTTCATTTCTGGGTGATAACCTTTCTTTTATGATCACTTCATTTCTGGGTGATAACCTTTCAAGAGAATCCAAACCTTTCAGGAAACCACCACGAAAAAGCGTATAATACCACTCATCGCTTCATGTCTGATTACTTTATTTATGGGTGGCAAACATTCAAGAAAACACCACAAAGCATTTAATCTTACAACGAGAAGTGTTTCTGATCCGAGTACTTCATTTATGTGTGTTAACCATTGAAGAAAACACCACGAAGCATCTCATCCTACTACGAGAAGTGTTTATGATATGATTACTTTATTTATGGGTGGTAAGCATTCAAGATAACTCCAAACCTTTCAGAAAACCACCACGAAGAAGCGTAGAATACCACTCTCAGTGCTTCATGTCTGATTACTTCATTTATGGGTGGTAAACATTCAAGAAATCACCACAACATCTTATCCTGCTACGAGAAGTGTTTCTGATCCTACTGCGAGAAGTAGTTCATTTATGGATGGTAACCATTCAAGAAAACACCACAAAGCATCTTATTCTACTGCGAGAAGTGTTTCTGATGTGATTACTTCATTATGGGTGGTAACCATTCAAGAAAACACCATGGAGCATCTTATCCTACTACGAGAAGTGTTTCTGATGTGATTACTTCATTTATGAGTGGTAACCTTCCTAGAAAAATGTAAAACTTCCATGAAACCGCCACGAAGAACATTGAATATCACTCTAAGTGCTTCATGTCCGATTACTTCATTTATGGATTTTCTACATTCAGGAAATCACCACAAACCATCTTATCCCGCTACGAGAAGTCTTTCTGATATGATTACTTCCTTTATGGGTGCTAACCTTTCAAGAGAACTCCAAACCTTTCAGGAAACCACCACGAACAAGCGTAGAATACCACTCTAAGCGCTTCACATCTGATTACTTCTTTTATAGGTGGTAAACATAAAAAAAACACCGCAAATCATCTTATATACCCTGCTACTAGAAGTATTTCTGATCCGAGTACTTCTTCTATGGGAGATAACCTTTCAAGAAAACTCCAAACCATTCAGGAAACCACCACGAAAAAATGTAGAATACCACTCTAAGCACTTCAGGAATGATTATGTCATTTATAGGTGGTAAACATTCAACAAAACACCACAAAGAATTTTATCCTGCTACGAGAAGTGTTTCTGGTCCGAGTACTTCATTTATGAGTGATAACCTTCGAAGAAAACTCTAAACCTTTCATAAAACCACCACACAAAAACATAGAATACCACTATTAGTGTTTCATATCTGATTACTTCATTTATAGGTGGTAAACATTAAAAAAACACCGCAAAAAATCTTATTCTGCTACTAGAAGTATTACTAATCCGAGTACATCATCTATAGAGGTAACCTTCAAGAAAACTTCAAATCATTCAGGAAACCACCACAGAGAAACGTAGAATACCACTCTAAGCACTTCATTAATGATTATGTCATTTCTAGGTGGTAAACATTCATCAAAAAACCATTTATGGAAGGTAAACATTCAAGAAAACACCACAAAGAATCTTATCCTGCTACGAGAAGTGTTTCTGATCCGAGTACTTCATTTATGGGTGTTAACCTTTCAAGAAAACTCCTAACCTTTAATAAACCATCACGAAGAAGCATAGAATATCATTCTAAGTGCTTCATATCTGATTACTTCATTTATGAATGGTAAGCTTTCTGGAGAACACCAAACCTTTCAAGAAACCACCACGAAGAAGCATAGAGTACCACTCTAAGCACTTCATGTCTGATTATTTCATTTATAGGTGGTAAACATTCAAAAAAAAAAACAACGCATAACATCTTATTCTACTAGGAAAAGTGTTTCTGATCCGAGTACATCATTTATGGGTTGTAACATTTCAAGAAAACTCCAAACTTTTCAGGAAACCACCACAAAGAAGCGTAGAATACCACTATAAACTCTTCATGTTTGATTATTTCATTTATGGGTGGAAAACATTCAAGAAAATACCACAAAGCATTTTATCCTGCTATGAGAAGTGTTTTTGATCCGAGTACTTCATTTATGGGTGGTAACCTTTCAAGAAAACTCCAAACCTTTCAGGAAACCACCACGAAGAAGCATAGAATACCACTCTCAGTGCTTCATGACTGATTACGTCATTTATGGGTGGTAAACATTCAACAAAACACCAGAAAGTATCTTATCCTGCTATCAGAAGTGTTTCTAATCCGAGTATTTCATTTATGGGTGGTAAACATTTAAGAAAACACCACAAAACATCTTATCCGATAGCAAGAAGTGTTTCAGATCTGATAACTTCATTTATGAGTGGTAACCTTCCAAGAAAACTCTAAAACTTTCATAAAACCTCCACAAAGAAGCGTAGAATACCATTCAAAGTGATTCATATCTGATTTCTTCATTTTTGGGTGGTAATTAAAAAAACACCACAAAGAATCTTATCCCGCTACGAGAAGTGTTTCTGATATGATTACTTCATTTATTGGTGATAACCTTTCAAGAGAACCCTAAACCTTTCAAGAAAACACCACGAAAAAGCATATAATACCACTCAGCACTTCATGTCTGATTACTTTATTTATGGGAGGCAAACATTCAAGAAAATACCACAAAACATTTAATCCTACAACGAGAAGTGTTTCTGATATGTGTACTTCATTTATGGGTGTTAACCATTCAAGAAAACACCACGAAGCATCTTATCATACTACGAGAAGTGTTTATGATATGATTACTTTATTTATGGGTGGTAACCATTCAAGATAACTCCAAACCTTTCAGGAAACAACCACGAAGAAGCGTAGAATACCACTCTCAGTGCTTCATTTCTAATTACTTCATTTATTGGTGGTAAACAGTCAAGAAATCACCACAGCATCTTATCCTGCTACTATAAGTATTTCTGATCCGAGTACTTCATCTTTGAGAGGTAACCTTCAAGAAAACTCCAAACCATTCAGGAAACCACCACGAAAAAACGTAGAATACCACTCTAAGCACTTAATGAATGATTATGTCCTTTATACCTTGGTAAACATTCAACAAAAGACAACATAGAATCTTATACTGCTACGAGAAGTGTTTCTGATCCGAGTACTTCATTTATGAGTGCTAACCTTCCAAGAAAACTCTAAACCTTTCATAAAACCACCACAAAGAAGCATAGAATACCATTATAAGTGTTTCATATCTGATTACTCCAATTATGGGTGGTAAACATTCGAGAAAACACCACAAAGCATCTTATCGAACCACGAGAAGTGTTTCTGATTTTAGTACTTCATTTGTGGGTGTTAACCTTTTAAGAAAACTCTTAACCTTTAATTAAACCACCACGTAGAAGCATAGAATACCATTCTAAGTGCTTCATATCTGATTACTTCATTTATGAATGGTAACCTTTCAGGAGAACACCAAACCTTTCAGGAAACCACCACTCTAAGCACTTCATGTCTAATTATTTCATTTATAGGTGGTAAACATTCAAAAACACAAAGCAGAACATCATATTATACTAGGAGAAGTGTTTCTGATCCGAGTACATCATTTATGGGTTGTAACATTTCAAGAAAACTCCAAACCTTTCAGGAAACCACCACAAGAAGCATAGAATACCACTCTAAATGCTTCATGACTGATTACGTCATTTATGAGAGGTAAACATCTAACAAAACACCATAAAATATCTTATTCTGCTATGAGAAGTGTTTTTTATCCGAGTATTTCATTTATGGGCGGTAACCATTTAAAAAAACACCACAAAGCATCTTATCCGACTGTCATAAGTGTTTCTGATATGATTACTTCATTTATGGGTGGTAACCATTCAAGAGAACCCCCAAACCTTTCAGGAAACCACCACAAAGAAAGCGTAGAATACCACTATAAGCTCTTCATGTTTGATTACTTCATTTATGGGTGGAAAACATTCAAGAAAACAACACAAAGCATTTTATGCTGCTATGAGAAGTGCTTCTGATCCAAGTACTTCATTTATGGATGGCAACCTTTCAAGAAAACTCCAAACCTTTCATAAAACAACCTCGAAGAAGTATAGAATACCACTCTAAGTGCTTCATATCTGATTACTTCATTTATGGGTGGTAAACATTCAAGAAAACACCACAAAATCTCTTATCCTGCTACAAGAAATGTTTCTGATCCGAGTACTTCATTTGTGGGTGGTAACCTTTCATTAAACCACCACGAAGAAGCATATAATACATTTCTAAGTGCTTCATATCTGATTACTTCATTTATGAGTGGTAAACATTCAAGAAAATACCACAAAGCATCTTATCCCACTACGAGAAGTGTTTCTGATTTGATTACTTCATTTATGGATGGTAACCTTTCAAGAAAATTCAAACCTTTTAGGTAACCACCACAAAGAAACGTAGAATACCACTCTAAGTGCTTCATGACTGATTACGTCATTTATAGATGCTAAACATTCAACAAAACACCACAAAAGATCTTATCATGCTACGAGAAGTGTTTCTGATCCGAGTACTTCATTTATGGGTTGTAACCTTTCAAGAAATCTCCAAACCTTTTAGGAAACCAACACGAAGAAGCATATAATACCACTCTAAGTACTTCATGTCTGATTACTTCATTTATGGGCGGTAAACATTCAAGAAAACATCACAAAATATCTTATCCTGCTACGTGAAGTGTTTCTGATCCGAGTACTTCATTTATGGTTGGTAACCATTCAAGAAAATACCATAAAGTATCTTATCATATTATGATAGGTGTTTCTGATCTGCTTACTTCATTTATTAGTGGTAACCTTCCAAGAAAACTCTAAACCTTTCATAAGACCACCACAAAGAAGCGTAGAATGCCACTATAAGCTCTTCATGTCTGATTACTTCATTTATGGGTGGAAAACATTCAAGAAAACACACAAAAGCATTTTATCCTACTACGAGAAGTGTTTATGATCCGAGTGTAAAGAGTAAAGACTAAGGTCAAGTAATAGGGCAGAAGCGTTTTCAATCAATAATTACAATTCAAGCTTTTAGACCTTAATCACCTAGCCAAAATTTCAGGAATCAAGTACTTAAGAACAATTGAGCAATTAACAAATCAACAAAGAGCTAGAATAATAAAAAGAGAGAGTAAAGAGCAAGAGCAATCAAGAGAACTCACGAACACACAATATAACGTGGTTCGACCTACAAACAAACTAGGCCTATATCCATGGGATCTCGAAACCAAAACTTGTGCTTGAAAACAAACTTGCTCTTTTTGGTGCTCAATTTGATGCTTGAAAGCTTGTGAGGAGTTTCAGATGTCTTCCTAGTTCATACCCCCTTCATATATAAAGACTGAGCACTTTTTGGAGTCTTGGAGTCTTGAAAATAGCCTGAAGTGTTACACAGTCCTGTGACGCGTTACAGACGTCGTTACAATAGGTAGGCACCTTTCCAGAATTGCCCTTTTGTGCTTCTCTGACTGACTTTTGGGCCATCTTGAGCAGAAACCCGTTTCAACGGGTTGAGAACCTGTTATAATGGATGGCAAGGCGTTATGACGCGTCTCTGGAGCATTACAGTAACGAATGGCTCCGTAAAACACCTTCTCTGCTCAGCTCTTCTCCTTCTAACCCGTTGTGATGGGTTGCTGACTCGTTATGACGAGTTTGGAAGCGTTACAACAACGCTTGGATCTATGAAGTCATCTCTTGATGTCTTGAGCATGTCTTGACTTGTAGTAAGCATAATTGAGCCCTTGCAACATCATGTTGTACTTGTGTTAACCTACATCTCACCAAAACTCAATTGTGCAAGGTTAGTACTAATTTGTTTTGCAAATTGTCAAACAAGAGATGAGTTTAATCCAACAAACCTATCTTAGATTTCTAAACATATGCAAGAGACTACACTGCTCTACAAGCCAAACATGTCTGATTGACAACACAATCAAGGACAGAGATGAACTACTTGACAATACAATGTTGTTCACCAAAATGAAACAACAAAAATTTGATCTCTCGGATTAACAATTAGAGAATTATCTATCCCTAAACACACTGAAGGTGTGGATGCTGAAGGAGAAGGCTCTTATGCTCTTTCTGGTGCTCAATTGTATGCTTGTAAATTTGATTAGGGCTTTCTTGATCATTCTGGTTCGAATCCCCAAGGTATACATACGTTGGGCACATCTTGAAGTCTTGAATTCTTGATTTGCACTGCTTCTGTTACAATAAATGCCTAACATGTTACAGAACCCATTATAACAGGTTGACTCTTTTTCCAAAATACCCTTCAATGCATCTCTGGCTGACTTCTAGGCCCTTAAGCAATATTGTTGGATTAAACTCATCTCTTGTTTGACAATTTGCAAAACAAATCAGTACTAACATTGCTTAATTGAGTTTGTTGAGATGCATATTAACATAGGTACACCATGGTGCTTCAAAGGCTCACATATGCTTATACAAGTCAAGACATACTCAAAGACATCAAGAGCAAGCTCAGATGGCATTCACAGAGCCATGCATTATGGTAACGCTTTCCAAACCCGTTACAACGGGTGTACAACGGGTGTATAACCTGTCATAACGGGTGCTCAACCCGCCACAACGGGTTAAAAGGAGAAGAACTGAGCAGATAAGGGATTTCCAGAGAAATGTGTTACTGTAACGCGTCACGGAGGCATTATAATGCCTTCCCCACCTGTTGTAACGGGTTCGCAACCTGTTGTGGAAAGATGACCCAGGAGTCAGTCAGAGAAGCATAGAAGGGCATTTCTGGAAAGGTGCCAATCCGTTATAACGAGTTTTGTAATGCATCACAGAGATCTGTAATGCATGAGGCCATTTTCAAGACTCCAAGACTCCAAGAAGTGCTCAACCTATATATACATTGGAGATACAAACCTGGAAGATATTTGAAACCCCCTCCCAACCTTTCGAGCATTCAATTGAGCACCAAAAAGAGCATTAGAGTCTTCTCCTACAACTACCTAACCTGAGAGATTTATGATAGCTTCTATTGTCTAATTGTCAATCCGAGAACACTTCTTTTCTTGCTAATTATAGCTTTTGGTGCACTATATTTTTGTTGTCAAGTAGTGCATCCATGTTCTTGATTGTGTAGTCAATCAGACATTTTACCTTGCAAAGTGGTGTAGCTTCTTGCATAGGTTTAGGAACCTAAGATTGATTTGCTTATTGAGAAGAAACCAAAGATAAGTTCTGCAATTGTAAAGAATACTTATTGCTTAGTGGAATCGACCTCGGGAGAAAATTTTGGTTCTAGGAGTCCCGTGGATGTAGGCCGAACCACATTATGTTGTGTGTTATTGTGTTATCTTGATTGCTCTTGCTCTTTACTCTCTCTCTCTCTTTACTATTCTTGCACTTTGTTATTTTTGAATTGCTCAACTGCTCTTAGTACCTGCTTGCTGAAATTTTAGCTAGGTGATTAAGGTCTAAAAACTTGAATTGTAATTGTTGTTAAAAATACTTCAGCACTAATACTTGACCTTACTCTTTTCCTTCAAGCCTCAATTCTAACAAATATAAGTTGCCTTCTGGATAGGTATGAATTCTCACTAAAGATGTTTTAAAGTTATTACAAACTCATAGAAGAGAGAATAATTGAGAGATTATATAAAACGCTGAATTATTTGAGGATATAGAGTCTGTGGGGAAAGATAAGATTTATTAGTCATTTTTTCGAAGAAGAAAATATGAATTGGAATAAGATTCAGAAGCATGTTTCTGGTTTTGTTCTAATTCGTGTTAAGACTAGTGAGGATAAGATTTAAAACCAAAGTTCTGGTCTTATTCAAAATCTAGTCAAGGTTACATAACGAAAAAATAGTCTTTTATCGTTAGACAAATTCCACATCAGATAAGAGTCTCAAATATGTACATTGATAACACACATAGACCCAAAACATGTCCAAATAGACGTATTGTTATTTATAATATTATTGGTTGGGTGTGTTTTGGAATAAGATATTTGTGTTGTTAGATCATGATTGAATTAGAGACTCAACAATATATTAAGAACACATATAGATCCAAAATAGACCTAAATAAACACATTGCTTCTTGCAATGTTATAAGTTATAAGCTGGTGGGTATTTTGGAATGAGGTATTTGTGTTATTTAATAATGATTGTTATTTCTGATTCTGGAAATAATGAAAACTCTCAAAGAAATATTATGCAAGTGCCGAATTTACAAGAGAGAAAAGATTGCAATATTTTTGAAAGATTATATGCATATAACTATAAAATCGTGTTTTTGAGTCTTTATAAAAACATGGCTGACAATATAGTTTTGTACTCTCAAAAGTAAATTAATTATCTTATATACAGGAAAATGAAAGTACTTACAAATAATATTTTGAATATTTTTCTCATTACCTTAAAATATTAGACACGTTTGATGCAAATGAATATTTAAAACATTCATATATAAGATTTTAGTTATAAAGAGTTTTCCCCTTAAAGATTTTTTAAACTAATTATTGGCACCGTATTTTGAAAAGTTCTAAATAGATATTAAGGATGATTATTTCTAAAATAGTATAGACGAAACAATCTATAAGATGCAACCTAAGAACTTTTCATTAAGTTCATAGATTGCAAATTTAAGATAATATCTATGATGTTTAAGAGTCTCAATAAAGATATTTAAAATATTATCAAGTTAAGATCTCTTTTGATTTAAAGTGAAACTTGATAAATTAGATTATTCAGATTTTGTGGGAGTAAAACAGAAATAAGATATGTCTTAGTGAATAAGAAATAAAAATTAAGATAAATGCTCCTAATTGATTAAATAATAGAAAGCAATGTATAGTCTAAGTTATATGCCTCGTTTTTGCAGGCGTTAGATACATGTTAGTCTACACACGTCAAGATATTGTGTTGTATGCTAACATGATTAAGAAAATACTTAGAAAGTTAAATTAAAGATACTTAGAATAAGATCTTTTATAATGCATATAAGAGATCTTAAAAAATTTATAGCGAACAAAAGACTATATACTCACGTATCAGATATTGAAAAAGTTTTGGAGATCATTAAATGTATCAAATTTTGAACGGTTGAGATCAGACAAGCAAGACCTTGTTTGTCTTGGACGGCTGTAATTTGATTCAGAGACAGATTTTTTGGCCATTAAATAAATTTTGAACGGTCCGAATTAGACGAGCATAACCCTACTCACCACCAAGGCAAACAGCAAATTTCGTTCCACATGGCGTGTCTGGTTTTTTTAGCAATGCAACTACTTCATGTTTTGATTTATTGATCTTCTTTTTATTGCTTACTTGTACAGATCAAATGCTCCCAATTTCCAATTCCTTTCCAATGCTTTTTATTAATTTATAATCAATATTAATAAGAAGATGCATATTGTGACACTACTACGCATCTCTCCATCTTCAGTTCTTCACCACGGATGAACACCAATTTTTTTGTTTAGCCATCCACATGAAAATTTCAACCCTTCAAGATTCAAATTCTACGGTGGTTGTGAATATACCACTTTCAAATTGTGTCGCATTTAATATAAAGCATATCTAATTCCAATTCAAAAAAATATAAAGCATATCTAATTAACGGAGAAAATATATCTACAGATATAAAAACTTTTTTATTTGAATGATATCAATACAGATAATTACACACATAATGATGTGAGATATACACTACAATTACTTCAATGAAAAATCCATACAAGATTCATAGGATTTCACACAAAAATTCTCCTCTTAGCAAGCTTCCGATAGCAAAAATCAATTATTTCTCCGACCAGCTTCCATATCTTCCAAGATGGGGTTTGTATCTCTTTCATCATACTGAGATGTACTTGGGGGCGAGGAAAACACAGTGGTCTCCATCTCGACATTGTTCACTGTGAATGGGTTTCTTCTTACAGTTCGCACATTCCCATTGCTGCTCTGTAAATTCAAGATTTCAGAGTGGTATGCATGTGGCCAGAAAGCTACAAGAGAAGAAGATTAAAATTGTAAAGCATGCAGATTAAGGTCTTAACCCATACAGCATATTTAGTTAATTATGAAAAACTGTAAAAATGCAGCCCACGTAACTTTATGGAAAGCAAATTAATATGTCATACTCAAATGGTGATTCATACCAATCAACTAGGTAACAGTACATCATAATATCATAGTTAGCTACCAATGTGAGGCTATAATCTTCAGTGAAAACCAGATTGGTCAGACACCAACTGAAACTTTGACATTAGAAATATCAAAAGATAATTCCTATGTAACATACTGCTATCATCAGAAGGTAGTGGGAAGAATTGAAGATAGCAAATTGTGGCAACCGTCAGTCCTGCAAAAGAAATAACAAATAAATAAAGAAGACCAAAATAATGTTGGAAAGAAATGTTCAATGCCTACATTTGTTATGCCTTCATCATGCATCAAAATAAGGAATGACAAACTTTAATATTCTTTTAACTTATAATATGAAAACTCAAAGGAGGAAATGGGCATCTGAATTAAATCAAATGTTGATCTTTTGTAAAGACAAAACAAGATTATTGAGTGCTAATTGTAATTTCAGGGAGCTATTGATGATATCACTGAAAATGTAACTTCCGGCCTGAACTGATATCCCCTTATTTTCATATTTAGCAGAATATCCAGTGTAAAGATTTCTGAAAACAGTCAATTGTCTGGAGTACATTGGCTTCTGGGATTCTAGAGGGTACTTCAGGAGGGACTTTACGCATTTATTGCAGCATGATGCATTGGTTTAATTTAATTGAAACATGCAGCAGGTTTTGCACGGTAAAAGTTATTTTTTTATAAAAAATTGTGTAGTATAAATTAAATTAGATAATATTGAATCTGACAATAAGAGCTGAAAAGTGATATCTACCTAAAAAGCCACCAGTAAAGACATCTTGCCAGTGGTGCCAATAATCATCGACTCGAGAGATTGCGACCATGGCTGCAAGAAGCAAAGGAGCAAAAACTATGCATAATTTGCCCACATGACCCCTACGGTCAAATGCCTTCAGTTTTCCAGCCAGATACCAAGAGCAAAACCCTAGACCCGCAAATGACCCTGAACACATAGATTGTCAAAAATAAGAATCAATAGAAACAACATAATCATTATTGTTTTTTCAAAAGATTAGAAGGACCTTAAAATTTACATAAGTGAATCATAAACTTGAATTTGCAATTGAAGATTTTGCTTTCAAAACAACATTAAACCTTTTGCTTTCTTTCTATGAAATGACACATTAGGTCCCAGAAGTTTCCTACCTACTGAAAGATATTTTATTCTTGCAGTCTTGCTATGTACCAAAATGGTGTACCAGGATAAACAAACTAGCTTAATATTACTAATTATGTACTTTTAATGAGAGGTCAACGCACATGAAGTATGACCGCTTGGAAAGCTCTTGTGACCTTCTTTAATGACACTCTTTTCCCCATGGCATATCACACCTAATGTCACATTATCATATTTCTATGAAACAAAAATTAATCATTAGATTACAAACCCAAGAAAAGTAACATTGATCAAGCAATGTCTTTGCATTTGAAAGGATTGATCTTGGTATTAATAGCTCTGGTCATAATTACTTTTTCCATTTTTTGTGCTTTTATTTGCTCCTATAGCATTTATTTGAAGTTGTTTTATTGATTTTTATTTTTAGAAAAGAAAATCAATAAAACAACTTCAAATCTAAAAAATGCTTTTCGAATGCAAATAAGTTTCTTGTCAAATCTAAAAATCTCATAGAAAGGTCCCCTATCAAGTGTCAGTCTGCTGATTAGGTTACAGCTAGGGTACTAAGTGGTAAAATCATCCTTCTTCCAATATATTAGATAGATACCCATAATTCAGGGTGAAAAATGTCATTAGTTTTTCAGAACAGCAGCAGAAATGAAAACTTCATTAAAAGGGTAAAGTTGTGTTACAGCGATTCCATCAGGGAAACAGCGCCAGAAGAAATCAGGCCGGGGCCTTCCTACACCATCTTTAATCGCATCAGTTAGGACAGCTGTTATAAGCACTGAATATAGGATGCCTGTTTTGCGAATGTATATCAGTATTAGATTTTTCTCGACTTATTGATCGATCGTGTTACCAAACTGTTCGGTACTCACATTTATGAAAACATAAAAAAAAAACTACTAATAAATAATGGATGCAGGAGTAACAATACCAAGAACAGCATGGTGAAAATCATACACATTCCTCTTCTTGAAGTATATTCCAGTTATTATCAATATCGGTCCAATTATACCAACTATCTACAATTACATAAATGCAATCACACAAAAAAGAAATTATCTCATTAATTATGCAAAAGTTGCAGTATTTAATTAAGACGACCTGACAAATAAACTTTTACGTCCTGATTTTCTTTTTCAAATTGTGGAATCAATACCAAAGGTATAATTGTACAACTTACATCCTCTGCCACAAAATGAGGGCAGCGTGATGGCCATTATTGACATTATTCAACAAATCAAAGATCGATCAAAAGTTGGATTGTACAGAAAAAAAGCTGTAATCTAACTGTTTCATTTTCATCAGATGTCTACATAAATAAAGGCACATCAGCTGCATTAGAATGATGGCAGCAGGTGCAGTATCATGATTCTACTAATGGAAGTCTTGAAACTCTTGACCTCTTAATACCTTGAAAGAGCCCAGTTGTCAAATTTTCTAAATAGGAACCCACCAAAATTGAAAATTCTCACAGGTACTCACCAGGAAACAAAAGTAAATAAGTTAGTTCTGTCAATCTGTTAAATCAGAGTTAAAAGATAGAGAGGTATACCGGCACAGCCCAAAAGGGTACAGTGTTGCCTTTCATAGGGTACCTAAGATCAGTCATCATATCTCTTCCAACAAAACGATGAAATGGCTCAATCAAATTCAACAGACCGTCAGTGACCATTAAAGCTAATAATATTAGCCAGTCATACAAATGGATTCGTGCTAAGCCAGCAGCATGGGATCTTAAAGTCATGCTTGGTATTAGATCACTCATTCCCTTTTGATAAAAAAGACACTCTGCATTTTATGGTAAACGATTAGGGGATATATATTAACAAGCTTCAGGACCTAAATTCTGACCAGATAATCCTTCTGTTTTTGTTTGAACTTCGAAAATTTTGAATGTTTCCCTTCAGAAAGGGTATAAAAATCCCCTCTATTTGACCAAGAAAGTCAATTTAGTTGTTGAAACTTGACCATGGAAGAGAAATAGTCAGGAACAAAATAAATGTGATGGCAGATAATGTATAATACTAAGTTGTTGTAGAATAGTCATTAATTTGACCCAGAAGTTGAAACCCAAAACAAACTCAGCTGGTTTATACCAGAAATAAGACATGAATTCCTAAACCAGTTTTATGGTTTGTTTTATTGCTTAATAGTTGATGGGGAAGTCCCTGCTCTTTTATTATGATTCATACTCAACATCCTATCGCACAGCACTTTGAGAGTTGGCTTTGGCTGGGATAACAAGCTCGCCAATACTTGCACCAAATTCATCCCGCCTTTTTTTTTTCTTCTCATTTCAATAAACTGGGGTCTTTTTAATTTATTTAACAGAAGTATCAATCTTACTACACTGTATTCATGAAGTTCTTCAAATATTTGCACTACCTAATTAGTATATATTGCCTAGTTTTTTTTTCAAATTGAAATTCTAGTATCCTATATTCCTATTTTCCTATCTAATTGTTTCTTTCTGAAACCAATCTGACAAGAGGCAGCTATTTATGCTTACTTTTCAAAAGTCTGAGAGGCTAAAACAGGCTTATCAGTTCATAAAAAATTATAAATTAAACAACACTTGCTCAATATTTTATTAATAGTTTTAGTTAAAAAAAAGTGTGAGCAAGTGTTTTATTTTCTTTCCAATGAAATGTCAAATTGGATAAACCAAACAATTTTCTTTATGTTTAGGGGAAAAAAAAGAGGCATGCAGAGAAGCAATGACAGAAGATAGAATAATCGAAAAGCGATTCAGGCTAATAAAAAATTATAAAAAAAAAAAGAAAAAAAAGAAAAACAAGAGCAGGAAGTTTAATTTAATTATGAATCTTGATTTACCCGGCAATGCAGAGGTGAGAAGAGGCTGTTCTTCCAGTTGTAGAATTAAAGATAATCCCTTTCGTCAGAGAAAGAGAAAGGGGGCTCTGTTGTAGCCTTTATCAATTATTCTTCCTTAGCGTACAAAACAAGAATCAACAATAACAGACTTTTTTCTTTACCATCCCCAACAGCGCATTCTTCGTGGCGGCGTGCTCGATTTCGAGAAGATGGGGAACAAAACACTTTTCGCTCCTTATAGAAAAAAATGGTGGGGGGAACTAGGGAAGGATTAGAGAAATCAACCAATACCATTCAGCAGAAATGTGATATGTCGATCGAGATTCGAGAAGTCAAAACCTTCCATTTTCATCTTGTATTAAATGATAATAATATCTCGCTCTTCCCAACTCAACATCCGAAAGCTGTTTATGCAGTCTCATTTCAAATCCGACCCGATCTCGCAGACGATCCGATCTAAACAATCAAAATCAAATTCGAAACCCGATCCGATTCATGATTCAAAAATTGTGAATACCTAACGATTCACAATCTGATTATTATCGACAATAAAATTA
This sequence comes from Eleocharis quinqueflora, assembly GCA_964058865.1. Taxonomy (NCBI): domain Eukaryota; kingdom Viridiplantae; phylum Streptophyta; class Magnoliopsida; order Poales; family Cyperaceae; genus Eleocharis; species Eleocharis quinqueflora. The sequence continues at coordinate 118,829 of CAXKVX010000838.1, read as the reverse complement.
ACGCGATCCGACCCGATTCAAATTCACTCGACCCGCCCGACTTACCACCAATTCGAGGGAGCTTGGATCCGACATTCCCACTCACGTTCTTTTCATGCTTGTCAAGTTGCCAACAACTACAAACATAATAATTAGAGGGAATCGGATCACCTGCCCACAGTGAAGATCTCCAATCTTTAATTGACACGTGTCATCCACTCCCAAAATTCATTAACTAACTCCAACTTAACGTATTTCTAAACTTAAATTGGAAGATATATTTTTTAATAAATTGATTACATGAATAAAGTTCGTCTCTTAATGTTTTTTTCAAAGTTAATAAAATAAAGAAAAAAAAATATTCTCCTCAGACCATTTAAACATAAGAAATGAAAGACTTGAGAAAGCAAGCCTGCACTAAAAGAATATGGTAGCATTAACAAAAGCGATAACAAGAGTTCAACAATTAAATTACAATAAATTTTAAAATTATATTATGTTATTATTATATTACATCATATCATATAACAACAACAACAACAACAACAACAACAATAATAATAATAATAATAATAATAATAATAATAATAATAATAATAATAAGGGTAAAGTTATGGTGCTTGCGCATTTGGACCCTCCGATGTGCACGAATCTCGATGCGCATCGAAGGGTTCAGATGTGTAAGCACCATAGTTTTGCTCTAATAATAATAATAATTACTTTCCAATCTAAGCATCGCATAAAAATTTTAAATCATAAAATAAGACAATAAAGAATTTTGATACATATCTTCTCCTACGAGCTACCAAGAAATATGTGTCTATAAAATATGCATACTCAAATATTTTGAAATATTTTTATCAAAAATAAAACATGGTGTTCTAGAATAATTCATCTTATGATGACTAAATATACAATAATGGCATCAATAAGATAAAAGAACAACTACGTTTACTTTAATTTAGGTTATTAACTAATTATGAGATGTATAAAAGTAATGTCAATATTCCTCACACTGGCACCATATAATAAGAAAAACATAATTCGCGATATTTTTTTCAAAAAGCATGAATTATAATATATAAATTCAAATAAATGTCTTAATATTTTTTTGACATTCATATGCTAAAGATATCTTAACACATGCATTTGGATTCGAATTTAACTGTTGTGATTAAATACAAGAAATAATTGGATGGCTCATGCTGTTAGCATAATATGAAGAGTAAAATTTACATGACTTAGAAATAAGTTGAACTATATTTATGGAGGAATGACATATTTATTCTAACTGATTTAAGAAACTGTTTATAAATATATGACTCTTAAACTAGAAGAGTATCAATATGTATGTGTTTTTCGTTATTGATCTTAAGAAATATTTTTTAAATAAAATGCATATATAAGTTGATGTTAAATTTAAGTGAATTTACAAACGTAAATATTTAAGTATCATATATTATATAATTTGTTTGTGAGAGACATACAAAATCACATACAATAGAGATTGAGAATAAATATTTAAGCAAGAAATGTCTTCCTAAATAAAAAGATATATATGTTTGTTTTTGTTCTGTTTTTTATTTTATTAATTTTAATAAAGAAAGTTAGTAGAGTGCCTGTTATCTAATTTGGGCAATAAATGAACTTATCAATAAATTTTTTTGGAAAGTTCATGTTTAAAGACTTATGAAAAGACTTAAGTTTTTTTTTATTAACTTAGAGAGAGAGTTTGCATAGGTTTTTTAATACTTTTATTTTATAAAAAAAAAAATCAATTGGCCGGGGTGCATATTTCGGACTATACAATTCATCAATAAAATTTCAATCTTCTTCTTTTTATTTAAAAAAAAAGAAACTAATTCTTATTTTAAAAGAATGTTTTTTCTAGAGAATTTTTTTGAAATGTCACTGGAAATTGTTAAAATGTCACTCCGAAATCAATATTTATCAAAATACCATTAAAACTCAATACATATTTTAATTATGTCATTATTCTCCTTTAATCTCAACTAAAAATCCCAATCTTTCTAAATGACAAAAATACCCCATCAAAATTTGTTATTTTTTATTAAAACGGATCCATTGGAAATTCATTTAGACTCGATCGAGTCCATTCGAACAGACCAAAAGCCTCTCAACATCACTATCAATTAGGATTCGTCATCGATTAGGTGCTCCGCTATGCGTCACCACCGAGGTTCATCGCCAGGTCAGTTGCCTTGCTGTCTCAACCAAAAATTTCGCTTGTTGTGGTGTCTAAGTGATTGTTTGGTTGAAATTTCGCTATGTTGTTGAAATTTCTCTGTGTTCGTATGATTTTGTGATTTTGCTGGTATGGTTCTGGTATGGTACTATTATGGCACCTCTGATCTGTTCTAATTAGTACCATATGAAGACTTCAAAATTTCAACAATCTCAAATTAGTAACTAGTTGTATATTTTGTAATTAAAAATTTTAAATTATTATGTGATATATGAATGCAATATGAGATTGTTTAATCAATTTTTTTCTACATAGTTTTTTATGTTATATTTTAGCTTCAAGACAAGAACAAAGTTTGGTGTTTTCCTACTTAATCTAATATTTATTTTTGTTATATATTTCATTTAAAAAAATAAAAAATGTGATTATTGATAATTGTTGAAATTTTTATCATTTAATTGTGCAACAAGAAATAAAAATTGATGTCCTGAAAATTTAGTGAGGCGCCTACATTTTTTTATGATTCCAACACTAATCAACGGCCTTAATATATGTTAACTTTTAAGAATGTAATCAAAACATGCTGATGTTTGTAGCTGTTTAGGTTCTTTTGCTTTGAATTTTGAATTTTGAATTTTGAATCTTGTAACTGTTGCCTTTCCTAAAGCAACTAAAGCAGATCATGTCAATAAGTTGCTTTTATCAAATTAAAGAGAAAAAAAAATAACTATCAATGGCCTTAAAAAAGGTATAAAAGACATATAAGACGCGTTTACTGTGCAGAGCGGGTCTATTCTTGATTCTGACCAAGAACATAAAAAAGCAAATTCAAAATGTACTCAAATTTGACAAATTAAACATAATTCAACTAAAAAAATTTAATGCAACTAACGTGTGTGTCGTATTAATTACGTTAATCGGCGGTGATTGGTTCCAGTCTGACGAGTGGTTACAATTCTATTTTCATTGGTAAGTTTTATCTGGAAACTTCTACAAAAATAAAAATAAAAATAAAATAAAATCAGAGAGATCTATCAGCGAAATTTCCAAAGAAAAAACAAAAAAAATATATATATATATATCATGGATCTGGGGACGGTGTTCTCAGTAGCTGAGGCGTTCTTAATCAGTTCAGAAACTATCTGAGGAAGGTTTTTTAGACATTATGTTTTCTCCTATATACACAAATACTCAATGGGAGCTGATACACAGATATCATATTTGATACACAATTGATATCGATTTTATTATTCATTTTTAATTGAATTATACTGCAAATTATTTGAGTATTATGCATGTTATTTTTTGTAATGAAATAATTATACATGTTGTCGACTTTATTATGCACCTTTAATTGAGTTATCGTGCACATTATTTGAGTTATCATGCATGTTATTTTCTATAATAAAATAATTATACATGTTAATTTCTGTATTGAAATAGTTATTATGGTATAACATGCATAATAACTCAAATAATGTGCATGATAATTCAAATAAAGATGCATAATAAAATCGATATCAATAGTTAGTATTAAATGTGATATCGACGAAACATTATCCATACTCAATTACGCAAGTTTTTCTAATTAATATTTTGGGAGCTCCAGAATTGCTGTAGCGTCTATGTGGGAGCAAGAGACCAAACTTTTTGCTTTAAGATGAAAATTCTAAGTAAATGTGATTTTGTTTTCTTTTGGGTCATATCATGACAAATTGTCTAGGACAAAATATCAAATGCTTCAACTTGCAAGTAATTAAAATTTCAGGAGAGCTAATTTAAATCGTTGGATTAAAGATCAATGCTCAACCGTCAGCGATATGATTCAGAAAAAAAATTATATTATGAATCAGAATCGTTAATTTTTAATCTAACTATTCAGATAAAAAATTATTCTCTCTGCACAGAAATTTTTTTATCAAGATGATTTCGTTTCACCCAAAATCATCACATTCTTTTGTTTTTTTAATAAACAACAAGCCCAATAAAAAATACATAAAAGCCTTATTTTGATCTCGTGTCTAATTCTCAGCCCGAAAATGTAAATATCAATACTCCTTTGATGGAACCGTATTTACTGGAGCGAAAAAAATTTCCTCGAGACAGAAGAGCTCGTCGAATTAAAAATTAATGTTCGATCGTAAGTCAGTGATATAATTCAAAAAAAATTATATTATTAATTAAAATTGTTAATTCTTAATCTGACAGTTCAAATCAAAAGTTCTCATTTGTGATGAGAAAATTTTCTCTTGTTTTCTTCTTATTAGAATACATCTCCTTCCCAACCCCACTGCTACTCGTCAATCTCCATTAATCAAGCTCCTCACGCATCCCATCTCCCAAAATCGTCATATTTTGGTGTCTAAATAACTTTCATATTGAAATGGGTCCGAATCTGCTATTATTTTGAGCAAAAAAAAAAGATCTTATTATTTCGATCTGAACCGTCCAATTAAAATTAGACGGATCGGATCGCTCACAGATTTGACTGAGAAAACTAGCTGTAAAAAATCTCATCAGTTACTTGAATTTTAACGAATGAGATTTAAATAATAGAGTCCTACTTTTCTTTTCAGAAAAGTTGGTGATGTGAATCCAGTTTGAAATATAGGTTGAACAGGAAAAAATTTCCCGCCACAGTGACGCGGGAAAATTTTCACCGCTCAGAGTAATACGGTTAATTATTTTGGTGAAACTTTTTCCTCCTAACATAGTAACATTTAGAGCTTTTTAATTTTAGAATATGTAGAATATAATGTTTGTAGAACGTCAATTTTATGATGAGATTTGTATCGATTTCATTATATAATAAATTAATCTTAGTCTATTTTAATGATGCATGCAAAAAATTTCGTAAGTCCTTATTTTTAAAAATTCGTAAGTCTCATAGGAAGTTCTGTTGTGCACTTGACAGACGTTCAAAAAAACTAAACATTTTTTAATATTTTTTACGTTTAACTAAATGCAAACGTAAACGCAAGAAAATTTTGTTAAACGCAACGTAAAATACAAAAATTTGCATGATTTTGACAGTACTAATACTAACATTGTGTGGATATTATGAAAATAATAATATTGCATTGATGTGACGCTTGGACATTTTTATGTGATATTGTGTGGATGCATCTTTGGTTCATAACGCTCTCGAATTTTCTTGCACCGAATATGTATATATTAAATATATGTGGAAATTTTATATTAAGAGGCTGTTTCTTTGCACTCTTATCATGCCATGTCATAAAATATAATCATTTGAGTCACAATATATATTTTATAGTGTGTTACAAGTATGAAAATATTTGCTTGTCGCCATATATTTTATGTTGTATTTTTGTCTGAAAAATACAACATAAATTTTGATATAATTATAGAACATTAAAGCAAAAGATCATTGAGAAAACTTTTGTTAGATTTATGTTCTTCTAGTTTAACAATAACAAAACTAACCGCTTTCAAGGTGTCATCTACAATAAAACAACAAAACAAGTTACCGTTGTTATTATTATATTATCATTATCATTATCATATTTATACTATCACCATTATTATTTTATTATTTTAAAACCTAGCATATGTTATTATTATTATTATTATTATTATTATTATTATTATTATTATTATTATTATTATTATTATTATTATTATTATTATTATTATTATTATTATTATATTATTATTATATTATAATTATTGGTTAAAAATTAAAAATAATTCATTACTTTATTAGTTTCTTCTAGGGACCGGGTCTGACCCAACCCGGGAAATTCGTGGTCGCGATTCGGCCCGGTCCAACCCGTGCGGACCGGTTCAAAAAAAAAATCGGAGGCCAAAGACGGATTGCGGCCAAACTTTTTTGGAAAAACCCGACTCAAATCCGGCCCGAGATTGGATCGGCCCGGACTGACCCGACCAGTCAACCCGTGCAAATTCATCCCAACTAGGGAATAACCCGAGTATAACTTGGAAATAACCCATTAAATTAAAAAAAAATCCGTCTAACCCATCAACCCAACCAGTACCGGTCCGTCCTGAACCCGCCTCAAACCCGATGGTCTGTCGACCCATGGAACTAAGACGAATTGCGACCGACCGACAAAATTTGAACCTGTCGAAACTCGACCCGACCAACTCGTTGGACCGGACGGGTTTGAACCGACCCGACCCGGCCCATTGTCAAATCACTAATTTCTTCCTATTGCAAAAAATAGTACTTCAATATCATTCGAAATAGCAAAATGGAGCACTAGAAAACTAACTTTTTTCTTAAAAACAAATTATATATGTCGGCTTCCATTTCTTCTCAGCAGCTAAAAAATTAATACAATTGCCCTGATAAAGTAAAACTTAGATCAAAATTGAGTGAAATTAAATCTCTCTAACCCAAAACACCCCAAGTCAACAAAAGAAACCATAACCATAGAACCAAAAACTACAAGAATAGAACATAAAACCAGTATATGCGAGTTTTAGTAAAAAATGTTGGATTTTATAACTTAAATCAATTATGTATTTCACAAGTTAAATTTTGGTTTGATGATGTTTCTTTTACTTTAAATTATAGTGACATACCACATTCTTATTTTATAACGAATGTGGTATGATTCCTGGAAAAAAATAATGAATGTTGTAATTTTTGTATTTTATGATAAAATGTTAAATAAATTATTAATGAATATAATAAATATATAGAGGTGGGCTATTGTGATTTGCAAAACTTGTGCTTTGTAATTTTGAGCCTTTGAATTTGTATATTTTGCAATAAATATAGCTTTTAAAACAAATCTATTGATTCAAAATTATAAAGCACGTACTTTGAAAATCACCATAACCCACCTCAAAAATATATACAAATCCAAAGACCCAAAATTACAAAGCACGAGCTTTACAAATCACAATAGCCCACCTCAAATATATAATATAATATGATCCATTTTCTACATTTCAAGAAAAAAACTTTTCATTAGTTTTAAATCTCATTTGGAGTTGTTGAGTAGACAATTGAATTTGTGACTTTCAGACAAAATTTAGGGAGAGAAATACATTAGAGTCGCATAAAAAAAGATTTATAAGTTAGAAAGGATGAAAAAGACCATTACCTTAGAATTATCTGACAGGTTAAATGGAAACGCCAAAGAAAGAAATAATGCAAAATATACGGACATAAATAAGAATATGTGAGGTTGTGTCGTGAAACGACGGAGGATAAAATAGATTCTGTTACCAATCATCAAAAAGGTCATGGACCCCAATCGCAAGATATCGATTATTAAATCACAACATTTACCTGATAATATGTGAGGTTGTCCCTCATTTCTCATTTTTAAGGCCTCCAACCTTATCATCATGGGTATGATTTCACTCTTTTAAGGTGCAAATTAAATTCATATATATCAATATATGTGCTCTTAACTATTTTTTAATTATTTTAATTTTTTATTTATCATACTTAATAATTTATATAGACCAAAATTTTGTAGAATTATTATTAATTTTTTTTAATTATGTGTTTTGAATTTTTGAAAGTGATTATTTTTTATTAAATATTTTTTAAGTATGTGTTTTGAATTTTTTGAAAGTGATTAGTTTTTATGTATAAATATGGATTATTTTTTATTATTATTATAGAATTAATTTCAAAAATTGAAAACAAATACTTATGAAACTCTAAAAATGAAATTTTTTGTTTCGTACAAAATTTCATATAAAAAAATTGTTAAGCATGATAATCAAAATTTAATATTGATCAAAAATATTTTTGAGTTAAGAGTACGAAAAATCTTAGTGTTTCTAGAAGCATCATAACTACTCGTGTATATATATGATATATTATTAATATATAAAACTTGAATTAAGTATATCAACAGAGGAAAGATCGTTCCAAGATGGCCTCTTATTTTATCACAAAAATTGAACTGAGTCAGCGCTATGTTGTTTCAGAACATACACTAGACGTCGAGCTCGCGCTCCGCGCGAAAAACTACAAAAAATAATGGCAGAAAAAAATTGAAAAAAATAAATCGAAAAAAATTTAAAAAAATTTTTGCTACAGAAAAAATGCAAAAAAAAATCAGAAAAATAAAAATGCTACAGTAAAAACAATATTCATAACAACTGTACCCAACCATATTAAACTTTTATATACAGAGAATGACAAGCCTATTGTTTTTACTTTTAGTGCTCCACTAAATGTAACGATTAAAATCCTAAGAAGACAAGCCTATTCCTTGCTAGATGTTAACAACACCTTATTAAATCTTTGCAACAACTAAATAAATGATTAACGAACGAACATATTCGTCAAGAAGTAGCGCCATGATTGGCAATTTATAATTATAAAACATGAACATTGATTTCTTATGAAAAATACATTTTGATAGTAACAAACGGCGGTAGTTTGTAAGAACGTAATATCTGTTAAACACAGGAGAGCATATATAGCAAATAGCTGCTTCTTAAATATAACTAATATAAATTTTTGATATCCCGCTACTTACTGTAGAATTCACAGTGATTTGTAACAGTAAACACTACAGTAAAATTACTGTATTTTTTTTGCTGCCGTCGAATTTTTTTTCATTCGGGCGAAGTGTGAGTCTATTACAGTGGCGGAGCCACCTTGCACCAGGGGTGCAGCTGAACTTCCTGAAAAAAAAATTTAAAAATGATCATATATTTGATTTTTTTTTGCATAAATGACCATGTAAAATATTTTTTTTTCTAAGAATAACCATCATTTCGAACCCCCTAGAAAATACCGTAAATCTTGAACCCCCCTGGCGAGAATCCTGAATCCGCCCCCGAGTCTATATCTGGTAATAATACAAGAACAATGTTCACGGAAGACAAAATGTTTGATTTTCTTGAAACCACGAACTTTCAGGTAGTGTATTATTTTCGTTGATTAAAACAGTAATGCATTTATTCTGATCATTATTGTTGTAATATTTCGTTAACATTATGAAAATCCTACCGGGTTCGGCTTTAGTTGAATTTATTGTTAGTCTTCACAAATTTTATTCATTTTAATTATGTAAATATACAGCTTGCGTTTCGTAAAATGTCCCTTCCCGCAGTATAATTAATCTGTATATAAAAGCAAAGCATAGAACAAAATTAGACCAAAAATGTCCCTTCCCGCAGTATAATTAATCTCTTTATAAAAGCAAAGCAATGAATCCAAAAATGATTTAACTTTTTTTTTGAAAAAAATGAATTAAACTTTGATAACAGAAGATCTTCTATAATCAATGGCAAAATGGGCTGATAGAAAAATCCAACAATTTTTATTCTAGTCTTAAGGAGAGTGAACTGATTACAAGGTTCTGAAACTCAGATTCGGAATCGGAATCGGAATCGGGTTCTTACTCTCCGACTTTGAATCGGAAGAATCGTTCTGAATCGGAAGAATCGGATCGGTAACTCGGATTTTTTGGCTGAAATCTTGTTTTGTAGCAAAAAATTTGGAAAAAATTGATAAAAATAATTTGTAAAGAACTATATTAATTAATACAATATTACAATCACATAATGTACTAATTATATAATTTATTACAAATATTACAAATAGAACATATTTTTATTGTCAAAAGCTATGTCGAGCTGGCTGGATCATCTCATCGTCCTTTGCATTTCTAAATTCAATTTCTTTTTATCTCAATTTCTGAACCATGGAAAGCATATGAGGTATGGATTTGAATATCTAAAGGTAGTAGTGGGAGTCGATTGATTTGATTAAAAGGACACAGTGTGATTTGAATATTTATGGGTAGCAGTAGCAGTAGCAGTAGGGCATTGATTCGCTTAGGTATATGTAGGGCATAGGTAGTGTTCAAGTAATATTTAAAAAAGATATACTTTCTAATAAAATTCAAAATCGTAGCAGCTTCAACTGTTTGCCAATGAACTATTGTTTTGACTCGGATTGACTCGGCTCGACTCAGTTTCTGACTCGGTTAAAACTCGGAGAATCGACACTATTCATCCGAGTATTTGATCAAAACTTGCACAACCTAGAAACTCGACAGAAACTCGGCCCGAACTTGACTCGGAATCGGCCGAGTTTCAGAACCCTTTAGACCCACAATTCCCAAACAACATGTAAAGTTTGTTGTTCTATAAGTTTACATCTTATCAAACTTGAAATAACTAATTATCAAATCACTAGAACAACTGTCTCATGTGCAAGAAGAAATTGTCCATGACAAGATTTTAGTAGGCCTTTTGCCTGCTGATTTCAGAATTAAATAAATAAATACATGATCAGTTGCACAATTATGGATTGCTTAAAAGTAAAGAGAATATCATAAAGGTTTATCTCTTTCTGGTACAACTAAATACAATCAAACGCTAGGAAAAGAAGGGTCCAGTTGGTTGCACAAGCCAAGATAGGTCAGGTACAGCACATGACTCTTCGATCCCGTTCGATGATTCTTACTATGTTTGCAGAAGTACTTGAGTTGATCCAAGTTGCAACAACCCAGTGTTTGGCCAAGAAGTAAGAACAACCAATTGATATGTCTCTTTTTAACAGCTATGACTGGTCGCATGGAGGCCGACCCACCACACACTTGGCAATCAGAAAGCGGCGGAGAGAGCCATTCCGGTGGAGCCCGATTGAACATTGTATTTCGGTTGGTGATTATGTAGTTGGTTACTTCATTATATTTCTCATGTATGTTGTAAGTAATTGGAGTCACTGCATCACACCTATAAAAGTAACATATTTAGTGATCGATTTATAAATATAAATTTGATTTTGTGTAAACATCAAAGTTTAGAACCCAAATGATTTTGTGTTAGAAGTTTCTTTCATCGCTCCTAACAAACTTCTTTAACAGTATATTTAGGAAAACAATGTAATCTACAGTCTACACACAGAGAAGCGTATTGCAAACATTAAAAATAAAAAAAGATTTCAGTTCAAATGTAGCTATGTTAGTTCGTTACTTGCTTCTACATCATATTACATGTTTCTAAAAAATATGTTTCAAGACAAGTAAACTTATATTGAACATGTAACTTGAGTTACAGAGTGGGATCGACCTGCGACACTTGAAGTTGTCTGTAATTGTGGTTACGTTGAGAGTGAGTATATGTCGGAGAGTATGGAGGGTCGCTCGCCGGGTGGTGGCCCACAGGTAAGGTTGAGGAATTATTTCTGGTTTTAGACAGGAATTGGGATTTGAACAGGAAGATAACAGGCTGGATGAAGGTGAAGGAGTACCTAGTGATAGGCTTAGGTTTAGGTTTAGGCAATGATCTTCATTTATGTTGGTGTCATGATCTTGATCCATGTAGATAGAGAGATGTAGGTTAAGCCGTTAAGGCAATTATTTTAGCCTTTTTGAAGAGAAATAAAGGGGAACCTCTGAGGTGATGGAGACATAAGTAGAAGAAAAACATAGAGGCATACCAAAGGTCGACAATAATTAATGACAGAGATAGAAATTAGACAAGATGCATCATGCATGCATGCTGGAGGATAATTGCGTAATAACTTAAGGTTTTTTGTTTCTTGCTTTCATTGGTAAAGATAATGCATGCAACAAATTATAACAAACATTGGTTTTTGGTCTAGTTTTTGACCTGGTTGCCGTGGTTGAGATATGATAATATCTAGCGCAATTAATTAACCACTGTATTAATTTCTCTTGGGACCAAAACTAAATTTAATGTGAACTTAAATATGGTCTTGACTGTATTTATTTTTTAATTTGGTAGTGTGGTTGCTGGTTAATTACGAGAGGTGTGATGATCATGTCATGGGGTAATGCATATGCATGCATCTTGAATAAATGCTTTCAAAATTTGACAAACTTTTTGATAAACTGGATTGGTATATCAATGTAATCTTAATTCCTTGTTATACACTTATACATATATTACTTCACAAAATCTGTAGGTATGCATGTTGTTTTAAAAGAGATTGGGTTTTCTGAGAGCAGTGATGCGGTGATGTGATGTTCCAAACCAGTAACCATATTATTTGCAATGTTCGAACACAAGGTACTCAGAGCAGATCCACTCCAGAGCAAGTATCCTACTCAGAATTTTGCAACTCTTCACATGTTTAATAAGACTTAATGCTTGTGTCTTATTCTAGAATCAAATTGTGTCTTATTCTTAGTCATGTACTTGTTGTGTTTTGCGTCAAAAGAAAAGTAAGTCTATTATATTATTTCTTTCTATTTTTTTGTCTTGTACTTCAGCGAACAAGAAGGAGAGCGTAGAACATATTAACAGACATTCAATAGAAAATAAAGATATTCAAGGAAGTTTCGCAAACTGGTTTTTTTTGTAGGCCTCAAAAATTCCGTAATTTCTCTTTTATTTTGTTTGATTATTCTTTTGCAAAATTGACATGATCTAATACAGTAAAACAGAGCCTTAGAAGAATTTGTCATTCTACACTTGTGGCATAAAAAAGAAGTATATATAGTTGTAAAATGCTGAAAATGTAAATGATGAAAATGTAAATGAGAAACAATTGTGTTATATTTCCAACTTAAATTGACATAAATATAATGTATCATTTTTTATACAACCTCACTTTGTGAACCTTCAACCTTCGGCCCAAGCACAAGGCCCGTGATAAAATCCCTCTCGATTTAGACATTCAACTCAAACATATGTTGATTACAAATTGTTATCCTCTTTATCTCAATTAATTAGTCTATTGTATAGGTTTAGGCTATATATGCTATTCTTCCCTATGGGAACATTTCTTATCTTGTACTCACATTGGTTACTATCACTTTTATATCTGATAATTATTTTAATATATATACTTATACTCGCTACTTATTTTCATCTATTCTTCGTCTTTAATTATAACAAATTTTAGAAAATTTACACAATTAATTGAGAAAACATATCATATCATGTAGGATTTCAATCTCTTCTTTGCAGATTTGATTCATTCTGATCCAGATTTAAGATCATATCTATCTCAATATAGTCCAAATGAGAAAAGTTATGTGCATCGTTTTATCTAGGTAAAGGTCATTGTCAACCTAGCGATTATTATTTTCTTAAAAGCGATATAAGTAGTAAGATTAATTTTTTTTCGAAAAGGCCGACTCGATTTACTGTCGACTTGATTTTATTTTTTAGGTATTATAATATTTTATCTACGTTTGTTTTTTTAATATGTAAATCATATTATTTTCAATATTTTGGACAAATTTTACATTTTTTATTTTAAATGTAATTGTGTCCTACCCTGATCAAAATCCTGCATCCGCCGCTGAAGGTACTTAAATAGCATGACATGTACATGTTGTTTATACTTTTGATCCATGTATTTATTATACTAAATTAGATATTTCGTATTTGTAGAGATTCATAAATATCTATCATCTATGTACAAAAGTTCATGATAATTGAATCTATCTCCGACATTAATAACAAGTTTGCTAATCTATAGAAAATAAATGATGAAATATTATGATTTTGTTAGAGAAAAAACAGAAAACATGTAAAAATAAATCTGCTAGATATATAAGCAAAGGCGCAAGAGTGAATAAATGTGTTTATTAAAAGTAAAATGAAGAATGTTGGAGGATGGATTTGAAGATAAGAATTGGATGAATAAATGTCATGAAAATAAGAATTTGATTTAGAAGTATAAATATCTAGCAGGCAAGGAATTGCATGGGGGACGTGAATTTATTTGTTGGGATTTTTTTTTTGAGAAAAAAATGGGGTTCAATGTCTCCAAATTTCATTAATAATTAATAATGATCATGATCACAAGGTGTGATATTTGTTGGGAGTTGTCATTTATTTTTTCAATTTTGATACCTGAAAATTACTCTGTGAGTCTGTGTTACTTTATGAGAAGAATTTGAGAAACTTCCAGATCAAAATTATAGTTGCAATACTATTAGCAGCATTTAAAATAAAAAGAGCAACTCAAAACTTGAGATTTATATATTGTGTCAACATTTATAGTGTGACAAGAAACGTGAACTTTGTGATACTTAGTTGACAACATATATATTATGACAGATATATATATATATATATATATATATATATATATATATATATATATATATATATATATATATATATATATCATGGATGTAGATTGTAGGGTTGTGCAAAAAATCGTACAAGCTATTCAATTGTAGAGATGTGCCGCCACGGTACATGCATAAGAAGCTATTCAATTGTAGAGATGTACAAGTACGGTGCATACATAAGCATTATAGTTTTGCTCATAATTTAAGTAAATTCTAATAACATATTCTCTCATTTGTTTTTTTTTACATCTATAATTCATCGGGTTTACTTTCGCTGTCATAGTTTTTAAGACAAGTTAGTGCTATAGAAAATTATAATAATGACACAAAGACTCCCAAAAACTAAAAAAAGCCCTAAAATCAATCTGAACTGCTTAGATCCGGTCGAAACAATTCAAAGACTGAGACATTTTTGTCACATAATTGAAAGTATGAAAGAATTTTTTCGTTACATAATCAAATATGAGTAAGAATTTTTTTCGTTACATAATCAAATATGGGTACTGATAAGATTTATTTTTCGTTAATTAAATGGGCAAGGATACGGATAAAAGCTATTTCGTATCAGTTACTTTATAGGATACATTATAAAAAATAAAACATTAGTAGAAAAAATAGAAAGAGATGAAATATTTGCATTTTAATTTGATTGTTTTGATAAAATAATTTGAGTTGAAGCGATTGTATATATATATTTATATTTATATGTTTTCGTAGAAATTGTATTACATAAATAAATTTTGATAGCTTATTTGTAAAAATTAGAAAAATAATAATTATACAAATATTATCCTTTACATCTGATATTCGTTCGTTATCATGTAATTTTAACAAGTAAAGATAGAGCACATGCAAGTCAAATTTTAACCAATAATGATATAATAAATGTAAAATCAATTTCGAATAGATACGAATACAGAAATATTTCCATCCGACCTGGCATCTTACCCATTGACAAACCTACCCATGATTCATCAAGTTATTCAAGCTCCGTATAAATCATAAATACATTCAAATATAAGAAAAGCTTCAAAACGGTTCAATAAAGTCGACAACTAGTGATATGCCATAAGTCATCGGCCTCCAGCCCGGCTCCTGTAAAGTCCCTGTCAGATTCGATCCTGATCCGACCCTTAGTAAGATTTTGAAAGGGCCGGATTCGTTCCAAAAATACAAGCCCCTATTTACCCGGCCCTTTCAAGCCCCGATCCCGTCCGATCCTGATCCGGCCCTCTACAATCCTGACCATGCCAGCCCCTCAAATCCTTATCAGCCCCTCATATATATATATTAGTAAACATTTCACAATTAAAAAAATTAAAAAAGAGACCAAAATTCTTATTACCCGGTCCTGATCTGACCATCTGCAACCTCCAGGGCCTGATAAGGACTGGACCTATTTTCTTAGAACAAAACTCTTATTACTCGGCTATATTAACCTCTTTTTAGATCCGACTCTTACCCGATCTTTCTGTAAGCCTTCTAGACTCGATCCTTGTTAAATTCCATCCGATCTTTTAGACTTACACTGCGCACAACCAAATGCTAAAGGCTAGAACTCCAATAAAGGGAGCCGTACAGTGCCTTTTTTTTAGAGGCTGGTGAACACTGAAAAGCCTAATCTACCGGCTTTACTGTTAGGTTGTTAGACACAAATATTTGTTGAAGCAGTGTCGGTCGGCTTTTTTCTCGCTTAAAAACAAAAAGAAATTGCGCCCGACACATTCAAATCAAATCATCTCGGCAATTGAATTTCAGAAAAATGCAATTCACATGGATGTAAATTGTAATTTTAAGGTGACTGTTGCAAAATTGGATTAGCGAATTTGAGGTCTCAATTTTTTTAGTATTTTGGGTGTTAAAAATTAGTTCTGTTAAGATATTTCTGTTATTTAATATGAAGAGGACAATTCATGTTAGCTTGACACTAGTAGTGAAGAGGTCTTTCAAATCAATTGGCTATTTATAGAGATTGAAGAACTCACAAGTAAAAGTGATGAATTGTTCAATTCAAGAATGTAGATTATCACTGTAATAATAATACTAATAATTACAGTATTTTGAACGTGATGTTTACCGCGGATAGACAGTAATTTGAACGTGATGTTCACCGCGTATAGACGGTAATTTGAACGTGATGTTCACTGCGTATAAATAGTAACTCTAAAAAAAGAGACTTTAAATATATCCATTGTCTAAATAAATAAGGCCTACGATAAAAAAAAAATAGGATAACATCAAAGTTTATTTTTGATATGATTGCATAAAACAGAAATTACTTTACAATTATTCAAATTTAAATATTCACTGGTTTACAATAACGTCATCTTCGTTATAAACCAAAAATTAATTCTCATTATTATACTATTAGTAAAATTAGTAATTCACGTGTCAATATATTTGGCTCTAGTAAAAAAGTAGTGTACGTAAGCGAAATGGATTATACAAAAAAGAAATTAACTAAAACTAAACCTAAACCATTAAGATATGAAAATAGTATCTATTAAGATAGAAAAGAGTATCTAGAAAAAGAAACGAAAAAAAAAACATGACTTGTCTTGTTAAGCTTTACATAAAGTTGTTACTCATAACTACAAGTCTTTTATTCTCTTCCTTTGATTCACCTACAAGTGTCTTTTAACAAAAGATGGCTGTCTTCGTCTTATTTAGTGATTTGACAACGGGTCGGGTTGGTTAAATCCCGTTCAGTTTAACGGATTGGTCGGTTCACAGGTTGGTCGGACCGAGTTTTCACGAGTTTAAATTTTGTAGGCTGGTCGCAACCCGTTTTAGGTCCATAGGTTGGCGGACCGGCGGATTTGAGACGGGTTCGAGGCAGGGCGATCCGGGTTGGGTTAACGGGTTGTATGAGTTTTTTCGATTTTTTTATTTTTTATTTTTATTTTTTTAATTTAATGGGTTATTTCCGGGTTGGGACGGATTTTGCACGAGTTTGGACGGTTTTGGCTGGTTTCGATGGGTTTGGGACGAGTTGTGGACGGATTTTGGACGGGTTGACGAGTTGGGTCGGTCCAATCTCGGATCGGATTTGAGTCGAATTTTCCCAAAAAGATTTGGCCGTAACTCATCTTTGGCCCCCGACTTTTTTTTGGACGAGTCCGCACGGGTTGGACCTTGGATCGGACCGGACCGAATGGCGACCTCGAATTTCCCGGGTCTGGGTTAGAGTTTTGAAAAAATCTCTAATCTTATCCCTATACTTGTATTGGTTACTTCGACCAGCAGCATTATTCTCCTAATTCATCATATAAAATAGAGATTATGATAGCATGTATGCTGATAACTGTGCAATTGGCGACCCACCATTTTTTAATGGTATTAATTGACCCAAGTGACCAATCTTGGGAAACATGCGTAGGTACTGTTCAAAGCAACACAATTAGATACAGAAATTAGTCATAGAAGATCAGATTTCCCTTATTCTTGGAGTGTGGATCTTCTAACTTTTCACAGTACAACATTTATTAAATTGTAGTAAAACTTGTCTTATCTTCCAAGGAAAATTCTCTTTTTAGAGATACATATTTATTTAAATTTAACGATCATTTTAAGTCATATTTGTTTACTAATTCAGTTTTAACAATGTTAACATTAATGTTGTACCAGCGAATTATAAAAATTATAGAAGAATACAATAGTTATATAATATATATTATTAATGCCATGCCTCTTAAAGCAAGCATTGAATTCTATTCAGAACTGTGCAGTAGCTTTTATTTATAGAAATCCAGTTGGAAATGCATTTTAAATTGCAACAAGCTTTGACAGTTTGACCTCTTGACTTGAGGCTACATTCCTTTTTCTTTTTTCTTTTTTATTTTTTATTTTTTGGAACTATCAATTCTTTGATACAACAACACAAAAAGTCCAATTTGGGTGAAGTGTCAACAATCAAGTCTTATTTTTGTGGAGAGGAATTGAATAACCATGTGCCACATTAGCACCATTACATTATATCCACATAAGATCCATACAACCCCGTTTTGACTCTTTTCATGTTAAATACAAACACGTCTCTTTTCTCTCTCCAAGCCTTGACGCATCCCAAAGAACCAAAATCCAACATTATCACTCTTTCCCTCTCTCTGTCTCTCTCTCTTCAATAATTTCGCTCGTATCGACCACCAAAGCCTTTCTCTTGAAAAAATAGAAAAATACGAAATAATTAAATAAATAAGGGAGTACATGGCGTCGCCGGAGCAGCACCAGAGCCGCAACCACGTCAGCACTCTCCATCGCCTCCTTCGACGGAGTTCCGAACCCGACCACTCCGACCACCAGAAACCTCTCATCGACTCCTCGCAAAGGAAACCAAACCTGGCCTCATCCATGCTTCTCCGAGGTCTAGGTTGCGCTTCGGTAGCTGCGGCGCACGTGCCATCAAGCAGTGTTGGAGGTGGTGGGACCAAGGTAGCCACGTCAGCTGTACGAGAGGCGGCGGATTGGGATGGGAAGAGGAGGAGCAAGAAGAAAAAGAAGGAGAAAAAGGACAAGAGGAAGATTGCCACGTCAGGTGGTGGTGCCACGTCAGCGGATGTGTGGTGCGTAGAGTCCTCGGTCGATTGTGTGGTGGAGAGAGCTCATCGCGAGGTTCGATTCTTGCACTAGATCCGTTTATCTTTGCCTTTTTTGGTTGTTAGTCCCTCAATTATTCCTATTTTGTACGGTGCTAACCAACTCTTGTTGCCTATTTACGTCTCGGTTGTTAAAAAGGATAGAATGTGCCTTTTGTTGTTTTTAGGTTAGTCCCCTCAATTTTGATAATTTTGTATAGCTTTCCTTGAAACTTGTTATTCTTGTTCTGGTTTTCCTCTTATGGAAGTATTGATCAGAGGCCTTACATTCGCATGCTTCTGAGCAGAAATTCCATATTTATACAGTATGATTCAAAACGAACTCAAATTTGAAGTTTTCACATGATGTTCATGATTGCTTTCAATATACTGAAAAAAAGTTAAAGTATGAACATCAATACCAGTATCATAGTGCAGACTGTCTTGCATAGTCTTGTGACAGGACACTGGTGTACAGCAGGAGCGCTATCTGAAATCTCAAAATGTCGTATTGCAGAAACCTAATAAAACACTCTGACATTGATTATTTGTTCCAGAGGCCATGTATTTCGAGAAGAGTGACGATGCAAGAGCAGATATCAGCTTATATGGATTCTCCTCTTGATGCACACTTCTTTGGTCCTGATCTCACACCACCTGGCAGGCTCCACAGTGCGAGAGCATATCACCAGCATCGCCATCACTCTCCTCCAGATCTCGAAGATGAGGTATCATACACTTCTATCTTTTCTAGAAACTAGTGATGTACAGACTTGTATGTTTGCCTTACTTTAGTAATAGGGTTGTGTAATTATCATGGGTATTATCATCATCTATGTTACTAATTGTGAGTATTGCCATCTTGGTATAATCTGTATGTAGATTATGATGTATAGTACAAGAATGCTATTTGGAGGCTCAAATTTATATGACAGGCATCGCGGCTGGCGTCTGGATGTTGACCATATGTCTTACGAGGTACATAGCATATAATAATTTGGCGAGTTGCTGGTATTGGATTTTTATGGCTGATTCAAAATTTCAAATTGTAGAGTCTAATATGATTCCATGGTTTGGCAATTGACAGGAATTGCTGGAGTTGGGAGATCAAATCGGTTATGTGAACACAGGGTTAAGAGAAGAAGAGATACTACACAAAGTTAGAGCATATGTGTTCAATCCATCGGCACTCAATTTTTCATCTTCTGAGTTTGAGAAGAAATGCTCCATTTGTCAAGTACAGCCCTTACTGTTCTCTTATTTAATGTTCCATTAGTCAACTCATGCACCTTTTTTCTGTTAACCAATGAGACAACTATTTATAGAAATTAAATGCTGTACCTCAATTAGGTATGTGAACACTGTACAGACAATGTGAAAACTACCATCTCAGATTAGCCCCCAAGTCCACAGTTGTTTCTATGTTTTCTTGAGAAGTTGGGATCCGTATCTGCTACTCTTTTTGATAAAAGTAGGGTTTTGCTTTTTTCGATCTTGACCGTCCAATTTGGATCGGACCGTCCACAGATGACAATGGGCTGTATATTTTATAAGTTTTAGATCTGAAATTTTAACGGTCCAAATCAGAAGAGCAAGATCCTGCTCTTGTTCAATAAGAGCAGCAGATACGATTCCCAGAAGTTGGCATTTCTATTGGGCATTTTGCTTTAATTATCTTACATTTTTATTAATATTTCTGTAGGAAGAGTATGAAGCAAATGAAGAAATGGGGAAGTTGGAATGCGGTCATGGATATCATGTGTATTGCATCAAACAATGGCTTTCTCGCAAGAACTCTTGCCCTGTTTGCAAGACATCTATTTCCAAATCTTAGAACTATTACAAGGATAGAATATAGTTAGCTCAAGATTGGCATGAATCCTGATTACCAACCCATTCTTAGTCTTTATTTGTGTATGTACAGTTTTCAATTTTGTTCCTTTTTTTCTTTTTTTTTTCCGATTGCAATATGTAAGATCAAAAGGCAACCAATTCTTTGGCGTTATGTGCTCTGGTCAAGTATGTAAAAAGATTTTTTTATTTTTTGCCAACCTGTTATTGTTTGATAGTTTGGCTATGCAAGTAAACACTGTACAAGTGTCTTTTCCACCTTTAGTCTGATACATAGCTTTATGCCCTTCATTGGATCAGACCCAGACAAAATTGTGGCTGCTGCGAATATATTCCATACTATATTAAAAAAAAGTAAAAGCTATTCCTCTCTTTGTATTTGTCTTTTCCACCTTTAGTCTGATACTTAGCTTTTGGTATTGTTAAAAATGTATTGTAAGGTTTGAATTAAATTTATCAAGTGATGAAATGTTGTCATTTATTATTCTCTATTTTTTTACATCTCACAGTCATTGAACCCGTTCAGTTTGAAGAACAATATCGCTTCATTTCTTTGTGTCTCTTCGCTTCTCCCTCTTTCTGTTTCCTCCCTCTCCAAAAATTTCTTTGCATGCCTCGTCTCTCTCTCCTCTTGCTTGCCACTTCGCACCCATCGCTTTTGTGTCTCTTCTTTCCATAAGCATTGCTTTGCTCCTTTTCAAAAAACCAAAACTCGTCTCTCTTATCTCTTGTCGTCTCCTCCCATCATGCACCTCATTTTAGATGGATCAACCTCCTATCGCAATGACATTCCTCTTGTGGTGGCAATGGCGACAACGAAGTGCTTTCTTTTTTCAATTCTTTTGTGAAATTTTAATTTCCTTCTTTTTAGAACTAGTACACTAAGACAAATATCACACAATTCAATTTGGTCACTAAGACAAATAGCACCATTAAATAAGTAATTTGGTCACAATTCAATTTTAGCAAATTTTACTAAGTAAGAACACAAGAATTGCAAGATAAGATAATAAAGTGAGAGAGAATGAGAGATAAGTGACATTTGATGTAATGTGATTCATACCTACATCCATAGGTCTCTCTGATTTCACACTGAAGCCGCAATATACTAACAAGAATGTTTATACAACTTTGAATTCAATGCTCCTTACAATAAATGAGCAATCCTTGAAACAAAAGGATCCCTCCACGAGATTAAAGAACAAGTAGGATTGCTGCATTATCTCTCCACAATATCTCATCACTTGAAATCTCACCACTCAAGTCAAAACAATCACAATGGATAACAAAGGCTTTATTTAATAGATGATTATACAATGGGGAAGGATAAATGTGCTTTGAGCTCTCTTTGAATGCTAGAATGAGTGTAGATAATTTTCTTAATCAATCTGAAAATGATTCAACACCTTATATAGCCTTTACATAAACCTCTCTGTCACACAACATATCAATTGCCCATACCGATATATCGATACTCAAATCGATACCATATCGATGTATCGATAGGAGCTTGCTTCTGGTGACGATACTCTCAGTCAGAATTCTCTTACTTAGCCAAATTTGAAGGCTGCTAAGTAAGAATATCGATATATCGATAGGGAATGTCGATATATTGATGAGCCTAACCGATACCAAATCGATGTATCGATAGGCAGAGTTTTGGGCAACAATCATCTTAGTCTGATCTGAGTTCAAAAGGTTTTTGGTTGAGCACTATATCTATATATCGATATGATCGGTATTGCATTTTTTTATTTGTTTGGCCAGATTCCAAAATCGTAATATTTGGAAATAAAAACATAAAGTATAGAAAAATTATCCTATGCTTTTCAAGGTCAAGTCCAAGTGCTTCAAAGTTCCAATTTGCTTTCTCTTGCATACCTTGCGTACATACACATGAATTATCACAAGATACATGTTAAATTGTTCAAAAATAGAAGAATGAGGAGAATATTTTTTTTATTATGAAAAAAATTACTTTCTCTCTCCTTTACATTATCTTTTATATTCTACAAATAGTGCCTTTACCTAGATGGTTCAAACGGTGACCTGTTCTAATAGATACGATTTCTATTCCACTTTTTCTTATATTTTATATTATATTTCTATCTTACATACAATCCTAGCTTGTTTATATTTTATATTATATTTCTATTCCACTTCAAAGCTCCTTTACATCATCTTTCTTATTATTTTTAACACTCCCCCTCAAGATAGGTGTGTATATATAATACAATTCTAGCTTGTTTATGTTATTATTTAATTTTTTTTAGAATCCAACTCCTTAGTAAAAGCATCTACTAGTTGATCATCACTTCGAATGTATGGTGTCTCTATCTCTTTTGCTCGAACTTCTTCTCTAACAAAGTGACAATTTACTTCTATGTGCTTGGTTCTCTCATTAAATATCAGATTGAGAGTAGTATGTCGTGTAGAGTTATTATTACAATACATTTTCATTGGTTGAGTATACTTAATGGTCATATCCTTAAGAAGTCGCCTTAGCCAAGTTAATTCACTTGCAGTAGATGCCATGGCTCGATACTATATTTGATAATATGCTCGGGATCAAGAAAAGATTAAGCTTTCAAGGATGACACAAACCTACCTTGAAACTAATCTGATAACTATGATACAAAAGAATTAACACGAGTAAAATAGTTTACTGAATCGTGATATTGTGCAGTACAACATCATCTATGTAATTGGATGGTCATGATGCGTTCTGCCAGATGCCTCTCATGATTATAGAAGTTAAAACAGTTTTGAATTTTATTTACCAACATAACACATGTCCTGTCGGGTCACACCGTATATGAGCTAATCGGAGAATCTTATTGATTAATTATAAATTGATTATAATTAATATTAAGATGGTTATAATTAATTATATGAGATATAATTAAATTGTAAATGACATACGAGATGACAAGCAAAAACAAAAGTTAATTTATGCACGTGTTCGACATGTTGTATAAAATCGTACCGAAATCTGACCGTAAAAGATATAATTGTTCATAACAATTATGTAGCAAAAATCAATTTGATTTTCTCTTTGACTTAAACCTCTTTGAATGACATTTTTGTAAATAGCCAATTACTTAAGAGGTATTTCGGTAATTCTTTTTAGAATGACATTTTTGTAATAGCCAATTACTTGAGGAATATTTCGGTAATCCTCCTTAGAATGATATTTTTGTAAATAGCCAATTACTTAAGGAGTATTTCGGTAATCGACGAACTTCCTTAGAATGACATTTTTGTAAATAACCAATTGCTTAAGGAGTATTTCGGTAATCGGCGCACCTCCTCATTTTCCTATAAATAGAGGGGTAGGGTGAAAGAGAAAATTACTAATTCACTTGTATCGTATTCGATCGGTTTGATTGATTCGATAGTTTCTCTCTTTCTAGATTATTGGTGAATAGTGATTTTGCGAAGATCGTGGTAATCTAATTTATCATTTTACACTGCGGATCGTGAGATTTATTTTTGTCTTTCCTCGTGAATAGTGAGTTCTTGTGAATAGTGATTTGCGTGAATCGCGGTAATCTGATTTATCATTTTATTATGCGAATTGCGAGATTAGTATTTTCGTCTTTTTCTCGGTGAATAATGTTTTACGGGTTCTTGTGAATAGTGATTTACGGTTTCTCATGAATAGTGATCGGTGGTCTCTCGTGAATATTGATTTATGGCTTCTCGTGAATAGTGTTTTTGTGAATACCGCGATTTACAATATTTCTGGCAAAAGAAATATACCGCTCTCTGGCTAGTCTTGGTGGATAATCGATAGAGATATCAGACGTTTGATACTTCAAGACGAATCATCCTTTATAGTCGTCGCTCGGCTGCATTTCAATTAGAATTTGGAAACAAGGTATAAACATGTTATATTAATTAGTAAGTAGATTAACGTTTTGAAAATCAATTAAGGAGTAGATCTGTAAAGGATTAAAAGAGTCATTTCAATGAAACGATTGAGAAGAAACTCACTTTTGGTTTTTCGACATACTCCTTTTAATCATCGACTTAAGTTAGAAGTAAAATTTGTGTTTTACGTTCTTTCTGCACTTAAGCTAAACTCGGATTTGAACAGTCAAAATCCCAACAGTTATGACCCTGTCGTTCTCTGTTTTCCAATTTTTGCTGCCCTTGTTTCTTCTTCGATCAGATTTTGTAGATTTGTTGTCTTCGATTTTTCAACTTCTCCTGTAATGTACTATAACATTTCTCTACCACTGAGGACTTGAGAAGCTGTTTTTGCCCATGACAAATAGTTTTTGCCATTGAGCAAAGTGTGAGTGAGCTTGGAGGTATTGGTAGCCTCTTGTTGCCCCTCTTGAACCATTTTGCTATTGCTCTTTTGCTAAGATTTTCTCTTGATGTGTGTGCCAATTTTTGGTATAGAGATTTCTCCTGTACTATTGTTACTGGTATATATTGTGGGAGTTTTGTGGCCACATCACCTTACGCTCTGATATCATGTTTAAAAATAGAACTGAGGAGAGTAATTTTTTATTATGAAAAAAGTTACTTTCTCTCTCCTTTACATCATCTTTTATATTCTACAAATAATATCGTTACTTAGATGATTCAAACGGTGATCTAATTTAATAGATACGATTTCTATTCTACTTTTTTATATCATATTTTAATCTTACCTACTACTTATTATTTTTAACATAAATTACACGTTCTTTTGTAAATTGTCAAATTAAGAGCATCTCCATTCCTGAAACTCTAGGAGTTTCTAATCTGACGTGGCAGTTTCTAAATGAGTTTTAGGGATGTAGGTGAGTTTTTTATTAAAAATTTTGCTCAAGAATTTCTTATTTAGCAACTATGCTTTAGAGTTTATAACTATGACATGGCTTAATCATTGGTTAGAATTGATCGGTCTCCCATAATATTGGTAATATTTGATGACGTGGCAATTTAGAAACTCTAACTTTCAGTTTTAGAGATGGAGAGTTTAGAAACTAAAAAAATTAAATTTCTAAAATTAATGTGACAATAATTTAGAAACTCCAAAAATTTCAGAGATGAAAATGCTCTGAGAAAGTTTGCTTGATATAACACTTCTTTTCTTTGACCGTTGACTTCAATATTCTTCAGAACCTGAGGCTTAAGGTCTTAAGGAGATCGATCTCTTTCCTCATGTAATTTGCATATATACCTTCCTATCTCAGTTTCTCTTTTCCTATTTGCTCTTGCTGTCTATTCGATTAAATTCTATCTAATAGGAAGCAGGGGCAGATTCATGATTCTCGCCAGGGGGATTCAAGATTTACGGTTTTTTTCAGGGGGTTCGAAATGATGGTTATTCTTAGAAAAAAATTATTTTACATGGTTATTTATGCAAAAAAATTTCAAACATATGGTCATTTTTGAATTTTTTTTTCCAGAGGGTTTCAGCTGCACCCCCTGGAGCAAGGTGGCTCCGCCACTGATAGGAAGGATCTTCATTGATCGGAAACCGTTTGATTCTCAAGTCTTCATTTTGTTGCTCTCAACTTCAGGAAGTATCCAAGAAAAGAAAATTATAACTAAAGGTTACAATTAATTTTTTTTGTCTTCACATTTTTTGTAGCAAATTTTAGTATTTTGATTTTAGACTCAGTTGATTCATAATATAAGATTAAATTGGGATCTGGTTGAAACTTTGTTTTTGTTCTGGTACATGCTGGTACTGTGAGAAGGAGTGGTAGAGGTATAAAAGAGAGTCCAAAAGGCAGAGGGGAGGGTGCCCGGAACATACATCTTTTGTGACAACTGTGATGTCACATGCTCTAGGTAGGTATTGTATTTTTTAGGATAATTTTGTCTGTGTCATTCAAAATTGGAGAAATCTCAAAAATGCTATTCAGAACCGATTTTTTTCATATTTGACACTCAAAATCGTTGTTAACAGTGGTCGACTGAGCTGAAGCTTTGATTATTGGAGCTATCCAGCATGTTGATTGGGTTGTATTGGTGTGTATTAGTGGATAGAAATAAAGTCATTAAGAAAAAGCCTCTTATCGAGCATGGTCTCTCTGTAATTTGTGCTGAAGTTTAAAAAATCTGATTACAAAAATTATGAAGGGTTATCCAGTTTCAGAGTTGGTTGTACCAGTAGTTCGTTACAACATTTTTTAATTTTTTTGTAAATTTTCATTGCTTTTTTTTAATGATTACAATCATTTAGGGCCGATGAAGAAGAAACACGCAAGAACAAAAGGGAAAAGAAGGTGAAATTAGAGTCAACTATCTTCAATAATATAAATCAAATTATTCATAAGCACACTGAGTTTTCTGACAAGGCTGTAAACAATTAAAACTTAAAGGTTATGACTCATGCATGCAAGGCCTTTAAAATTTAAAATCAATAGTATCAATTAATTCAGATTTTCAAGAGTCAAATGGCTTATAGTGATTTCATAAA
The DNA here is from genome assembly GCA_964058865.1 of Eleocharis quinqueflora. Lineage (NCBI taxonomy): Eukaryota > Viridiplantae > Streptophyta > Magnoliopsida > Poales > Cyperaceae > Eleocharis > Eleocharis quinqueflora. Next base: position 91,766 of record CAXKVX010000838.1, on the reverse strand, counting down.
CATCAATGGCCATTTTAGATGTGCTCAGATATAAAAGTACTGATAGAAATGATAACAAATACTATTGTATGCTAGGAAAAATGACAAACTGATGGATACATGAATTGTACTAACATGAATAGAGAAAACTTGGGGAAACAATTTTGATAAATTTAACTACTTGAATTTGTATAGATTTCTCATAAATTTGGATAACTCACATCAAATCAAGTGCATATGAAATAAATACAAAAGATATGTAATGCAAAAAGTTCAAATAACATCAATATAGATTAGAGAAGCATAACTTGATTAACATGTCATATAAAGAATAATTGTTGGTTGCTACATGAGCTTGTTAGGAACCATTAACGTCCAGTAAGAAAAAGTAAAAACACACAACATGCTAATAATCGTGTTGGATCCAATTTGTTTGGTCTTTTTTGTGGTTATAGGAGAGATCGTGCCTAAGAGGGGGGTTTACCTTTAAGAACTAAAAAAAGATTGTTTTGTTACATGTCTTCCAACACTACTAGAATTGTTGATACTATTTTGGTTAGCTAAGTTTTTTTTTGGTAAAACAAGATTTCACGAAATAAAATCGTTTTTAGATTATTTTATTCTATTTCCGTGTATAGATTCACGGAACAAATTATCCACAGAAATAACTGTGCGATTTCACGAAAATAACCCATGTGCTTCCACGAAAATGACTTATGCGAACTTTCTAAATCGTTCCAAAATTTTCTTTCTCTCTCCTGGTTCCCTCTAAAATTTGTATCTGAATCTAAATATTTTCCAATCCCACCATCGATTCATTTCTTTTTAACCCAGATTCCTAACTCGCCCATTCTCTCTCTATTATTGCCACTCACTACACCGCTTGTTGATCTAGTTGCCTCCGCCTTTCTACGCCACCGCCTAGTCGTGCTTCACAATACTTTGCCTTGCCTCACCTCGCTGCCAGTTCCATCTTGCGGCACTCATCGTGCTTCACGTCGCCTCGCTATGGCCAGCTCGGATGATCATGGTCGGGGGCCCCACCAAGGCTAATTCAAGTATATATATTCTCTACTCAGATCTAAAATATTTTCTCTAAGTTTGGATTTAATTTCGTTGAATGCATTCCTCTAGTACTCAGATCTTTTACGACACTATTTATTAGATGTAAGTTTCAATGCATATGAAGTGTTCGACAAAAATACCGTGTGAAATGAGCACAGTTCAATCTGTGTCTTCAATGAATTTTCATCGACCTCAATTTCCCCAGAAACTTAAGTGTCATTGCAGTGTTTCCAAAGGACATGGATTCATCTGTAAGAAGGTTGTATGTGCAAGAAAAGGAGATCAATGGTGCTGGTATTAATTCTAGCTTTGTTGTCCACCAGGTATTACCATCCTCTTATTACAATTTGCTAGGTCTTTACTGGACTGGTTTAGTACTCTGCCAACTTGAATTAGACGCAACTTGAGGTTAGCTTAAAGGAACTATCTATTATGGTGTGATACCAATATTATTACATGGTACATTACATATACAGTATGTAGATGGGAGGGCAAACATGATGTAGATGGAAGGGCAACAGCTGTGACTCTCGGATGGTCAGTAGCTCTTGGTTCTCCTTTCAGAGAAGAATTCAGATAATGTAATTACAATTTTCCTTTTTTCTTTTACTATTGGTGTGAACTTGGTAATGGAGATACTCCAAATTACCATGGAATAGTTTAAATTTATCAATGGAAATAGATTCTCTCATCAAGTAACAAAAGACTTATTCTCTCATCAGGTAACAAAAGACTTATTCTAATGCAATTATTGGTGGATAGTGCTTTGTTGATAGCATTCCTGTAACATTGTTGCGACATAATCCTATATGGAAATAATCATCCACGGAAATGTCTGTGGAAGAACCCTATTCCATGGTTATGTCCACGAAATAACCTTTTTTGCTTCCACAGTAATAACTCAGATTCTAGTACTGCAAAACTGGTGCAACACCCAAAAAATATCTGTGGAGATATGTGGGGGTTTACCTTTCGAAAGAGACTCGACTACGACTCGACTAGGTGGTAGATCTAGGGTTTTTTGCGTCAGAACTTCAACAATCATTTTAATGGGAGAGATCGACACGAATCAAAGGAAGAAATGGGAGATGTGTTCGCGAATCTAGGTCTTTTCTGCTGAAGAGAGGAGTCGAGTTTGGGAGAGAATCAACGTCGCTGTGTCATGTCTAGACTCTTGAGTCGAAAATGGGGACCAGAATCCGCTGTAGCGCAGTATCGCGCTACAACAAATGAACAGTCTGGATCAACCACTAGCTCGCGATCGACCGCTAGTGATGGAAATCAGGGGGGCATTTATACTTTGGCACGAATCTTGATGCAATCAGTGAAAATCAGACGGTTCAGGTGCTGCGCTACACCGTCCCGCGCAGCACCAGATCCGGTTCCCAAAAATGGGAGGAGGGAGTGTGTGTGTGTCTCGACAGGGGAAAGGAGCGATAAAATTGTAATGGAGGCGTCATGTTAATTTGATTTCCGAAAATTATAGCGCATATCTAAGCACGAATCTTGAAAAATATTGAAGGTTCAAAATTTGTAAGACCATAGAGACACCATAGCTTAACTCTCTCTATCTCTCTCTCTCTCTCTATATATATATAGTTAGACTATTGTGAAAATGTTTGCATTTCGATTGAAGTGTAAAAGTTACACATTTTATAATTGTTTTAGTTCAAAACTAAAATTTGAGTTACTCAATAAATTCCTCATCTCAAAATCTTATAGGAAATCAAATTTCATGATTTTTGAAGCTTTCTAGCTTTTTAAATATTTTTAAAAAACATCATGAAAAGGTCAATGTTTTTTAATATTAAGCTGGACTGTTTTTAAAAAATATTTTAAAAATAACTAAAAAGCTCCAAAAATCATGAAACTTTGATTTCCTACAAGAATTTGAGAAGAAGAATTCATTGAGCAACTTAAATTTAATTTTTGATCTCAAAAAGTTAAAAAATGTGTAACTTTTGCACTTCGGCCAAAGTGCAAACGTTTTCGCAATAGCCTATCCCTATATATATAGCAAGGCTAAAATAATATGCATAGTACACCCCCCATTTCGTACTATGTGGCTATGTATATTTAATTTGCTAAATAAATTGGAATTTAAGTTTCTCAATAAATTCTTCATATCAAAATCTTGCAGGAAATCAAATTTCGTGATTTTTAGAGTTTTCTTGCTATTTTTTTAATATTTTTTAAAAACAGCTCAGAAATGATATTTTTGTAATATTAAATATGGACTGTTTTTTAAAAATATTTAAAAAATAGCAAGAAAGCTCTAAAAATCACGAAATTTTATTTACTACATTATTTTGATATAAATAATTTATTGAGTAACTTAAATCTCAATTTATTGTGTTATACATATATGCATAGTACGAAATGGGGTGTATTATGCATATTATTTTAGCCTTGCTCATATATATATATAACTTAATAAATTGAGATTTAAGTTGCTCAATAAATTCTTCGTATCAAAATATTGTAGAAAATCAAATTTCAAGATTTTTAGAGATTTCTTCATTTTATTATTATCATCATCATCATCATTATTATTATTACTATTGTCATTATTTTATTCTTATTATTATTGTATTTTTTTATTGTTTTATTATTATTGTTGTTGTTATTATTATTTTTTATTTTATATTATTTACTTTATTAATTTTATTTTTATTGTATTAATAATATATTATAAAATGATATCAATATTTCATTATATTATTGTCAGTGTAATTCAAACAACATTTTCATCAAGTTAGATAACACAAAATTAATACTATTTTGCATAATCATAATAATATAAAGTGATCATTATATCAACCACTACTTTATATAATACTATTTTTACATTAACTACGCATGTCTAATGGAATTGCAGAGTTGAGCCTCGAATGCACCAAATAGATGAGTTGAACTTTTTTTTTCGAGTGTTTAGGTTGTTTACGGTCACTGTACTCGTTGGCAGACGCAAGTAGCTTCCAATTCACCATTTTACCAACTCTAAACAAACTCATAAAGGAAGAAATAAACGAATAATAAAAGAATTGTCAGATCCCATGTTTCTTCCCGCCGACGCTCGTGCCGCTCTTGCGGCCACCGCCGTCGCATCCACCACCTTCAATTGGCGTCGTCGCAGCGGGTCTTCACCTCTCTTATTCTTCCCCGACACGTCGTCCCGCCTCGATCCCTCTTTCTCCTCCTCGCGACAAGATGCGAGCACCTCCTCGTGCTCGCAACAGGATTCGGCGATGGCATCATTTCCAAAGGAAGGTAAACCGACCATTTGCACGGCGGATGAATTGCACTACGCGCCTGTACCGGGTACCAACTGGCGTCTCGCTTTGTGGCGGTACACTCCACCCCCTGAGGTGAGTCGTTTAAGTGTCGCATTGTTATGGACCAATAATTGAAATGTTTGATTTCTGTACACATTCCATCATACTGCGGTTGGGTACAGTGTTGGTAGCTAGATAGTCTCTGTAATGTATCAATTTGCGGTAAGATGCATTAAATACCATGCATTTTAATCATGAAATGGATACTAGGAAATGCAATCATTCGGAATTTAGACCCCTGACCTATTGTTGGTCACCTGTTATGACAGTTACGTTCTCATACATTGGTGCCTTCCCTGTTGGGTCGAGGAAAATCTATGTTTAGAAAGTTGAAAGGCAGAATAAATAGCAAGGAATTGTTAGATTTTTCGAAGCTAACCCGTTCATAGATAGAATGACCTGGAGTTAATGCAGGTCCTTGTTAACTGGTCATGGATTCATAGAACTCGTTGAAAAGAAAATTTTACTAGGGTTGTGTACTGGTAACCACTCCTGAGACATTTCTTTAATTTTATTTATCAAATTCTCTCATTAATGAATGCTTAAGGGTCCCTTGTAGGTAAAAAGAGTTTACATAGTATTGAAATTAGTGGTCCAAAACTCTCTTTTTTTGACTAAAAGCAGGAGATACCTGCCTGTTTCATTGAAACATATGTCTAAGTACAATACAGCCCTAAATACCTATATATCAAAAATTTGATATATAGGTAGACTTAAGTTATAGCTTATTAGAATAAAACCACCTATTACAACCAGTAGATTCAGAAATATCCTATGGATCATCTAAGACAAGCATACTATCATGACTTACAAAAACAACTAGTTTTAAAGAGTTACAAGTTAGAGTCAATTATATCAAATCAGACAAAACCAACAAGTTCCAACCAAAATGACCTAAATTTCTCAAAAAAACTCAACCAGATCATCATCTTTCATCTTCTGCAATTTTACTATCAGTGATCAGAGTGTGTCCAAACAAGGGATCCTCCCCCAGTAGTGTACCTCTTGTGTCCATTCCTGCCAATAGCCTCCTGTGCTCCATTTCTTCCCATCTGGTTTCCTATCTCTAGAATAGGGTTTTGGAGGTCCTGAGTATCTTGAGGCACAATCAAATGCAACTTAAGAAAAGATGAGTCTTTGTTATTTTTATATCAATATTCCAGCATATTGATTATCTGTAATGCTATAGATCTAACTGTTTTGGGTGCTTTGTCTGTAAAGCACAATTTATTCCTTTCTAACCAAACATTATAAATCACTACACTCATAATCAACTCAACTAATGAAGTATTCTTTAAAGGAATTACAGCATCTACTCTCCATAGATCTTCTAAACATGTACCAGCAAAGTAAGAATTATTATATATACCTATCCACAGCCAAAATTGTGAAATATAAGGGCAATCTACAAAAAGATGATCAATATCCTCCTCCTTATCACAGAAAACCTTGCCATCCTTTTTTGACTAGAAACTTCTTTGTAAATATCCTTTTTCTTCTAACGGTCCAAAACTCTCTTAAAATGGTGGATCGTCATACGTTTGCTTTTCTCAAACCCTTTACATCAAAATTGAAATTCCTCAATAAAACCTGACCTTACCTCTGGTCCTCATTCTTAGAGAATGGAATTGCTATCATCGTAATTTTTGTAATTTAATTTGGGTGGGGATCCATTGTCAAAGAAATAGTTTGGCAACCATGACCACGGTAAAAAATAATCTGTAATCTTAAAATCCAACCAGCAAAATGTAATCTATACTATATACCTATCATATACATAAAAAGAATAAATGTTATGCATGTTCCACTGATCATCAAATGACATGAAATTTGATGGTTCATATTTTGATGGCATTTGATGAAACATCAAATGATTTTAAAATTATCTTCAAATTGGCTATAACTTTTATTCTATTTTCAAAATGGATCCTAAACCATTTAATTCCTACATTCTTGCATTTTTCTAAACATTTCCAATTATATTTTATCCTAGGCTCAGTATCAAATGGAAAATAGTGTTGCACATTTAATGGAAAATAAAATCGTACTTAATAAGAATACTAACATTTTTCAATATCCTACTAGTACCGCATCTAGATTTCAGTACTCGTACCTGGCACGACAAGCCAAACAACCAAGATTATTGTCCCATAATTGAGTTTTCTTAAAAGCGTTGACATGAAAAGGTTCTTGCTGAAAATGCTTACAGAAGCTTACACAGTTGCTGTCTGAGATTTTAATATCCATGTTCTGTCTCTATTTGACCTCTTTAAATATAGGCACCAAAAAGAAATCACCCTTTGATGCTGCTGTCAGGTGTTGGTACAAATGCCATTGGCTTTGACCTCTCTCCTGCTGTAAGTTTTTTTTTTATAATCATCCTCCTGAAACTTTTGTGCTTATGTTTTAGGTTCATTATTTAGTTCTATAAGGTCAGATGCACATAAAAGGTTAAAAAATTTCAGGCTTCTTTTGCGCGGCACATGTCAAACCAAGGTTTTGACACTTGGGTAGTAGAAGTACGCGGTGCGGGCCTAAGCGTGCAAAACAAGCCCCAACAGAAGATAACTGAGCATGTTCCAACACCTACCTCAAATCCAACTACAATCAACACCAAAACAAATGGTACTGCGTCATTGGTTCCAGCTTGGGATGAGCTGGAATATGTGACTAAGCTAACTGCTTCCTTTACACGTGTAGCCGAAACACTGACTGGATATGTGAACAAGAGTCGACTGAAGGGCCTCTATGAAACCTTCTTTGACCAGGTTTCCGTACGTTTGGAAGATACACAGTTGACCAACAGACTGAATGATATAGCAGACCGGGTATCTAGTCTGGTGGAGGCAGGTCAAGGATCTGCAATCACTGAACAGGTTGTTTAAAAAAGATGATGTCTTACCTTATTGAGCTTAAAAATAGCTTGACTATGCTAACACTGATTTCAAATGCTGATTTCAATCGGGACCGAGATTTCTTTTTAAGATGTTACTAGTTCCATGTCGTTGATAATTAATAATAAATCCAGTAAAACTAACAACTCATCTTTATTCATCACAGGTGATGGATTTGAGTCAGAAGATGGTGAAGGTTCTGGAAGAGGGTCAACATACAGTTTCACCCCCATTGTTTGATCTTCATGAGAAGTTTGCGGCTACCATAGAGGATTTCCAGAGGCAACTTGATTTAATTTTGACATATGATTGGGATTTTGACCACTATCTGGAGGAGGATATTCCAGCTGCTGTATGTTCAATTTGAATTATAAGTTTCATAGTTCGAAATCTAGATCTATTGTGTTTTAAACTTTGAACTTTACTTTCTGAGTTATGAGATTTTTCTCGGTCATGTTGATTTTGTGGCAAATAAATAAAACAACTCGAGGAAAAGAACAAATGGAAGTTTGCATATAATTGGTAATGGACTGTTATCTGTCAGATATGTATCGGATTATTATATTGTGCTAATACCAGGCCTGACATTGTGTGGTGCCTGATAAAAGTTATAATCTTGGATAGAAATTATTTTAAGGAGTAACGACTTTCAAAATATGGTGAAACGATGATGTAGTTTTTGAATATTAATGTTGTTTTTGTAGATAAATTACATTAGTCTACATAGCAGCACAAGGGATGGAAAGCTTTTGGCAATTGGCCACTCTATGGGTGGAATTATCTTGTATGCCATGATCGCTAAATGCTGTAAGCTACTCTTAGAAGTTTTCTTGTTATTTTTATGCTTATTTGTTAATTTTAGCAATCTATCTATCTATTTCTTGCTCATTCATCTATTTAATGTTTAGGTTATGGAAAGGTGGAACCCCGGTTGGCAGGTGTTGTTACAATTGCATCATCAGTTGACTACACAACCTCCAACTCTTCTCTCAAGTTGCTTTTGCCTCTTGTAATATGTTGATATCTTTTTCTTTAAGAAAATTTTAACCTTTGCCTAAGAAACCTTAAATATCTTGTAGCATAATACAAATTTTGAGAAACATCTTTGACACCAAGAAACTGGAACTGGCTGACTATAAGTCGTGTTTTCTTTTTATTCAAAGGCAGATCCAGCACAAGCACTTAATGTGCCAGCTGTACCTCTAGGTGCATTGCTAAGTGCAGCATATAGGCCATACCACTCTTCAGGTCCGCCCTATTTGCTTTCATGGCTTAATGGTCAGATAACAGCCCAAGATATGATGCATCCTGAACACTTTTCTAAGCTTGTTTTGAATACTTTCTGTAAGTTTTCCCACTTACTTTCTTCAGTTACATTGTGTGTTAAATATTTGTTTTCTATTTAAGTTATTATCAATCTTTTTCTGAGGAAAGTGTTATTAACTTTCATAGCAAGAAGTAATCATTAGCGCCAGACTACTATAGGCTATGCTTCACCACAGACTGATTACCAAACTTTCCGAACCATACTGACTTTTTGGTGCGAAGCTGTTACAATGTAGGACCAAACCACTTTCAATCTATACTTTTTTCCAGAGTGAACCTTTCATACTGTTACCGGACCCTGGATGTTATTCCCCAGTCCAGTATGTTAAAGCTAGAATTGGTTCTCTTTTTCTTCCCCTCTAGGCACTTTTACCATGTTACGGCCTTAAGGGTACTTATATGGCTTATGGACAGTAACTGTTTGTTATATTTGCCAAATAAATAGGTACAATACCTGCAAAGGTACTTCTGCAACTGACTACTGCATTCCGTGAAGGTGGGCTCTGCAACCGCACTGGTGAATTCTTTTTTAAGAAGCACCTTCAGAACTGTAATGTACCAGTTCTTGCTCTGGCAGGAGACAAAGACCTCATTTGTCCACCTGAAGCTGTTTATGGTAATTCCAAACCGTTACTTTTGTTGTGAATGTATCCATTTAGATATATCTACTAAAGATTAGACTACCTCTCAAAACACATTTATTTTGTTTGTCAGAAACGGTAAAGCTGCTTCCTCAGAACATGGTCACATATAAGGTGTTTGGGAAGCTAGGCGGTCCACACTATGCACACTACGACTTGGTTGGCGGCCGTCTGGTATGCTTAGTTTTAAATGGATGTGAGCTGTATGTGCTTGACTTGTACCTGACCTAAAACTGAAAAACTCGATCTGATTTGGGCCACAGATTAAACTGGGTTTAACCAACTGACATAATACCTATTTTAATTTTTAAGCTCAAAATGGTGGTACAATGCGCTGAGTTTATTATACCAATTGCAGACGTGTATGGTTCCAATGCACGTACAAACATATAACTCCGTACCTTGGAAATAAGATAATGTTCTTACGATCGTGCAGGTCATAAGAAATTTGCCTGCACACTCCATTCACTGTCTTCTTGAAATATGTTTTAACTTAAAATCTGGCATGTGTTTGCTTTTTTCTTCATCTTTTGTTAACAAGTTTGAGAATGGTTGAGAGGGGTACAGGCATACAGCGTACTTTTTGTATTGCTAGAGATTTGTTAGATATGTTGTAAGGGCATGCATGAAATATTCTCTTTTTCTTAGGTATCAAGTTTTGACATGATGCTAAACCATTATTTATGTAGGCTGTAAATGAAGTATATCCATGTATTGTGGAATTTCTCACATGTCATGATGAAGTGCCCTCTTAGAAAGAACATGACCTTTTGGGGAATAAATTGTAGGTTACTCCCGGCCTCGCCATCTCTTTATTTTTTCTTGGAGATATGAGCTTTACTATTGGAGGCATTTATTTTTTCTTTTTTCAAAGTTGGTAAATATGCTTCATAATTATGAAGACTCCAGATCTGATTACAGTATTGCCCTAATGTACATCTTGTCTATAGTATCAATTGTAAAATTTGTCATTTTTATTCTTTGTTGATATTGTGAAATATTGACTAATGTGGCCTCAGAAGTGTAAAGAGTGTTCTTTCTTACGTTAAAGCTCAAAATATCATATTGATTGTCCACACAAGTTTCATAGCAATGGCCTCTAATATTTCCAAAATATAACATGTATTTCCCTATACTATTATTCAGTTGTTATTGCTCAAAATGGTATAACTTTATCGTGTTAAGCCAAAATTTTCTAGTTTATACTCATTTATTTGCATCTTTCGACCCTTTATTTCTTTTTTATTAAAATTGAGAATTTGAAATTGATCCCAGCTTATTCTGTGTTTAAGGTAAATCAATTGAAACTGATGCTCATGCTTGCATGATTGAGTTAGCCGCTTTATGTTTGAATTATGATGGTTTGGCTTGAAATTTTCTTTATATTTCTCTACAACAAATCTTGTACATTTCTTAAGCTCGTTCTTCCCACATTCTTGAGCATGTACTGGAGAAAAAGCAAGAGCACAGGGAAACATTTCTGATAACGTCAAAGCTATATCTGCAATGATATTTGCAGCGTTTGTTTTAGATTACTGGTGTCAGCAAAAATTTTGTGGTTCAATGGCGTGATGCTTTACAGAATGTTGAGACATCTGTTAACAGTAGGATACTATCGAAGACACAATTTCGGATTAGAAGGAGAGGAAATAATAAACCCTGCAAACGGGGAAGAAAATATGAATCAAGGAGGATTTTTATGGCTATGGTTTCTGGTACGTGTATGCAATGTAGATAAGAGACTTGGAATTATCTCAAGCTCATAACCCTCAGTACAATGACCTTTTGTCTCTTTCTAAATTGATGTTTCAAGTGAGACAAAGGATACCCCTCTGTGTACACTGCATCCACTAATTTTCTGTAGGATGTTCTCTAGTTGTAAAAGCGTGATAAAGCTTTTAATCACTAAGAACTCCCGCTTCCCTCTTTTTTGTTCCAATTCACTTCACACAAGAACCTCCTCATATGGAAACCATAAAATTGGATACCCCAGAGTCAATCGGATCAGTCAAAGCTGCGATTAGCCTCTTTGGGGAAAGAATCAATGGCAAGAAGCAGGACAAAAACAAGAATCAAGAGGTAATTGCAAACCAAAATTAAAAGATTGTCTTTTTATTATTCATAAATTTTGTTTCTATGATCTACTGCGTATTAAATTGGATCTACTATGTATAGGAAATAAAAAAGATGCATGAGAAACATAGCCAACTCACACGCCAAATTGAGGCAGCAGACATGAAAACAACTGAATTTCATACTGCCGAGAATCAAATTTCCAGAAAACCCATGAAAACTATTTCGACTAACAGCTGTTGCAATGAAGATGTCACAAGTCAATTGGATAAAATGAAGAGAGAGCTGAGGAAACTCCAATTTGATGTCAAGAATGTGTTCGAAGCAAAAAAACAGTCAGAGAGGCAGGCTGAGGCATCAGCCTTCCGAGCTCAGTTGGCTGCTTCGAAGGTTGAGAGGCTAAAAAGGAAGTTAGAGGAAGCAAATGAGGAGCACGTCATAGTTGAGCTGGCACGCATTGAGGCAGAGAGAGAAACACGAGAAATTGAAGCGAAGAGAGAAGCTGAGGCCGACAAATACAGAAGAGAGACTGAATCCATAAAAGAGAGGAGACATAAGCTTCAAAGGGAAACTGGTCGGGCGAGAGAGTTGGAAGAACGGTTAGCAGTCACTAATTCAGATGTAGCCATATTACAAAATGAGATGCAATTTGTAAGAGCAATGAAGACTAACACCAGTAAGAAAGGAAAAGATGAAGTAGATAGAACTGGTGAGTTGGAAAAGCTTGAGAGTGAGTTAAAATTGGTAAAGAAAGAGATGGAATCAGTTAAAGAAGAGAGGTTTCAGTACATGGCATATATGGACCGTACACGTGGTGAAATAATGAAAATCAGGGAAGAGGTATTCTTGTTGAAAGAAAAAGAAAAAAAGGCTGATTCAATAGTGCAAAATCTAAACTCAAAGCTTTTGAAGGCCAAGTCTAAACTCGAATCTGCTTCGGCCAGTGATGAAAGAACCAAAACTATTGTTGCAAGTCTACAATCAGCATTAGATCAAATGCAAACTGAAATTGACAATGCCAATAAGGAGAAGGAATCTATCATTGAAGAGACGGATCGAATTAGAACTGAAACAGAAAAACTTTGGAGTGAAAAGAATTTGAGCGAGGAGAGAGCACAACAACTGGTCCAAGAGCTTCAAACAGTTAAAGCCTCTGAAAGAGTAGCAATGAAAAGCCTAAAGAGTGCTATAGAAAAAACGGTAGTGGACAGATTTTACAAAGTGGATCAAAGGAAGAGTGGCAATACTGTGACAATATCAAAATCAGAGTACAATTATTTAATTCGTAGTGCCAGTGATGCGAAATTAGTTGCTGATAAGAAAGTGGAAGCATGTCGAGCTTGGGTCAAGGCACTGCGATCGGGAGAAAAAGAGATTGGAATAAGAACAGAATTGATGCACAAAGAGACTGAAAGGATAAAGGCAATCGAAGATCAAACAATTAATGAGACGGAGAGAGATGTTGAATTGGATATGGAAATGTATGAAAGCATGAATGCTTGCATGTTGTCACCAAAAAATGCTTGTTTACTGTCACATCAAAGGCCGGCAAGAGAGGGCCGGGTTTCGCTTACATCTAAAGGTGTGAAGGTAAGACGGGTTTCCGTATCATCTGTGTCTCGGGTTTCGGTATCATCCACATCTCGGGTTAATGCCGGGTCACCATTGCTTACGATCAAAAGGAAGAAAAAAATGGTGCCAAATTTGATAAAGTTTATTAGACTTCAGAGGAGACGTCAATCTATTGGTGAGTCCTCCGAATAGGTTGAAATTGTTTTGTTGCATCTTTAGTTCTATAGATAAGGTTAGTTCCCATTGAATGCTTGTTTTTATGTGCATGATACTCTTACTATGGCTAAGAGCCTGCTGCTGTACAAGTTATTGTACAAATTTATTTATTCATTCTGTGGTATATATATATATATACATTACAGTGGAACGCGATTATCAGTTTTGTTTTGCGCAGCATGTTTCGTCCGTTAGATTTGCTCCGTGATTAATGTGGATTGAGTCGCTCAATAATGGAAAAAATAATCTAACCCCTTTCTTCTCTCCCGATTAAAACAAAAGGAGCAATTCTTTCTCTTCGCCCCAAAATTCTATCATTCTTGTGGATTCGACACCTCAAGTACTATCTGATTAGATCGTGCGCTTACGATTGAATTAGATATAATCTAAAGTTAATTTATTAGCATGATATTTCCTATCAAGCACTTCTGAATTGTTGTTATTATTTAATTATTTCACCTGATCATGTTAGGATCCAGTGGAGCCACGTACAATAAGAAAGTTAGTTGTACTTTCTGAAAAAAAATATTTTTAAAAATTATTATGCATTTGAAATTTTAAAAATATATATATGCTTATAATAAAAAATTTATTAAAAAATATACGTCATTTCGAACTCCTTGAAAAAGAATCATAAATCTTCAACTCATGACGAAAATCATGAATCTACTTCTGTTAGGATCAGTTCAATTCACAATTAACAATTGGAACGAGCAATTTCCAATTAGAAATGGTTAAATTAATATCTTATAAACGTATTTGGATTTGCCCCCTATTTCTACTTTATAACAGGCATATGTCGACATAGTTTATTTTCTGAAACTTCAAAACTCAATATTTGGATTTTTGCTAGGATAGATGTAAAAAAAGAAAAGAACTCTTTTAGTAGTGGATTGACGAAGAGTCGGGTCGGGTTGGGCACGGGTCGATCCGGGCGGGTTCAAGGGCCCGACGGGTCACGGGTCCCCGGGTCTCAAGGGTCTCACGGGTCGGGTTTGCACGGGTTCAAAATCCGAAAGGGCAACCTGATCCGTGATAGACCCCCACGAGTCTCACGGGCACGAGTCGGGTCGGGTTGGGGCAACGGTCGGGTCGAGGCAAGGGTCGGGTCGGGCACGGGTCACGGGTTTGTGGGGGGCGGGTCCGACCCGGCGGGATTTTCAAAAAAAAAAATTTGAATTTTAAAGTTTGTAAATGGTAAATGCCTCCAAAAAAATCCGAAAAAATCTCAGAAAAATTAAAAAAAATGAACGAAAATTCAGAAATTTTTTTGTAATATTTAAAAAAATATATTTTATAATTATATCATTTTTATTTATGATCTTTCTTAAAATAAAAAATATTCATATAATGTTAAAAAAAGACTCTAAATTCTCAATAAATTCGAAAAAATGTTAAAAAAATAAAAAAAAATGCACAAAAATTCAGAAAAAAATTTGTAAGATTTTGAAAATATATTTTATAATTATATCATTTTTATTTATGATCTTTCTTAAAATAAAAAATATTCATATAATGTTCAAAAAAACCTCTAAATTCTCAATAAATTCGAAAAAATGTTAAAAAAAAAATTCAGAAAAATTCAGAAAAAAATTTGTAATATTTTGAAAAATATATTTTATAATTATATCATTTTTATTTATGATCTTTCTTAAAATAAAAAATATTCATATAATGTTCAAAAAAACCTCTAAATTCGAAAAAATGTTAAAAAAATAAAAAAATGCACAAAAATTCCGAAAAAATTGTAATATTTTGAAAAATATATTTTATAATTATATCATTTTTATTTATGATCTTTCTTAAAATAAAAAATATTCATATAATGTTCAAAAAAACTCTAAATTCTCAATAAATTCGAAAAAATGTTAAAAAAATAAAAAAAAATGCACAAAAATTCAGAAAAAAATTGTAATATTTTGAAAAATATATTTTATAATTATATCATTTTTAAAAGTTACCCTCCTCCTTTATTCCGGGCTTGGGACCGGCTATGTGAATAAGACAACATAGGCGGAGTTCTAACTTTTTTTTTGTTAGTATCATTGGAAAAAATTGTTGTAAAAAATAAAAATATAATTACAATTACAATTAAAAACTTACTACATTGCACGCATGAATTCATTGTTCAGATACCACAATTCGTCGTCGTTAATGCACAATGGATCACCAGAATCGTCGCCGGCGACAAGACTTCTTGGCAGAGTACTACTTTCTTGAGTTTCGACTTCTTGAAAATTAGGATCATGTGGATTACGCTCTTCGACATCAATCCAATCTTTCAAGCACACAAGTTGCTTGAACCGTGTTGTACCCAATTTGGTGCGTTTGTCGGTCAAAATTCTACCAGCGGAACTGAAACATGACTCGGATGGTACAGTTGACACGGGCACTGCATAAACGTCGCGAGCCATCGCTGCCAAAACTGGATATGCGCCAGAATGTCGCTTCCACCAATCTAGGATGTCGATGTCATCGTCTTCAAGACTTCCCAAACAGTAACTCAACAGTTCGTTAGTGTTTAGCATTTGAGGTTCATCCTCCCTTAGCTCGCTAAGCAAGCCTAAAGAACTGGTCCTTCTATTTGTGATTAAAAAAAGTTATTGAGTGTTAAAAAATTACTAAATAAATTGAGTCTTCAAATATTACTAAATATATTGCATTCATACCTTTGTGGTTGAGTTGGCGCAGAAGCCATCCTTGAGACATGTCGAGCATTGTAAATGTCGAACATCCCATCGAATAAAGTAGTCACTTCGGCTTCCACCGTATGATATGGTAACTTCAGATTCTGGTTGTACTTCTGAATCAATCTTGTTGTGTACTTCTTTTTGAAGGCCGGATGCAGACAATTCGCTATAATAGTGATAGGAGGTACTTCTTCCCAATACTTGAGAAAATTCTCTCTCATTGCCTCAACGATTAGAGTCAAATTATGGTCTAGCCCTTCTATATCTTCAAGCTGACGATAGACCTTAGAGAATTGGAAGAAAAAAAATATAAGAGAATAAGAGATGGATAAAGAAAGAGGATGATTGTTTCAAACATAAATATAGATTACGTACCTTGATGATGCAATATAGATGGTGAAGTAACTCGTGTGCAGATGGTGTATACGAGCATGAAAGTTTGACGATTGCTTTGAAAAAAACTTGTAGAAAGTTTGTCAATTTCTCCAATTGGTCTCATTCTCCCTCGTTCATCATCAGTTGTTTCCTCTCGGTTGAGTTCCGCAACATTTTATTTATTGCGTTCTTGTATGGTAAACAATGATGGAACAATCTATACGTGGAGTTCCAACGGGTATCGACATCCCATGGAACTATTAAATTACTCAAGCCCAAGCGTGAACACAATGCATGAAAATTTTGTTTTCTAACATTATTTGAAAAAATGTGATGAAGGCCATCTTTGAATTTAAAAATTAAATTTTTAATACCTTCAGTTTTAATACCTGCTTTAACGGTGAGATTTAAAATATGACATGCACATTTTTTATGAAATAATTTCTCATTCATTATGAGATTTAATGCACTTAAAAAATAATCAATAGATTTTATATTGTTGCTAGCATTGTCAAAAGAAATTGAAAAAATCTTGTTTTCTAAATCTCTTTTTAAATTAAATTCATGCAAAACATTAATTATGGCTTGGTAAATAACGTGTGCATTGTGCGGAAAATCAAGATTACGGAAACATAAAACTCGTTTCTGCAAAATCCAATTGTCATCAATATAATGTGCAGTAATACAAAAATACCCTAAACCACCCTTACCTGCGGACCAACAGTCAGATGTGATAGATACATTATAGTTGGCATAACAAAAAATGGCTAACAATTCATTTTTCCGTTCTAAATATTGTTTCTTGATTTCGGCCACTATTTTGCGGTGGTGAAATGTCTTGTACATTACTTGACCAGCGCCTTTTATTATTAATCTAGCAAAACTAGAACAACAACCCATACTAATTGGTTTTTCTTTATGGGCAATATACCTAGCAACTTCACTTAACATGCGCTTTTCATCATACTTGGCCAAGGTCCTCGTACCGTCAGGGTTAATAGTACTTTGGACTAACCGTTGGTCAGGTTGTTCTTGTGGTTCGTTGCCTTTTTCTTCATGTCTTTCAACATGTTTTTTAAAAAATTTCATACCGCTAGATTTTTTGTAATAGAAAAAACCTTTACAATTTTTTACCTTGCACCTCAAAGTCAAAACAATTCCGTCAGCATCATGAGTTGTTTCATAGAAACGCCACCATGGTGCATCATATTTAGGCGCGGTCGTTTTTCTCTTTTTTTTGCCTCGGATCCACTTCTACTTCTTGGATTTCTGGCGATGGATTTGATGATGGTTACGACGGAGGAATACTTTCGTCGACAGATGATGGTGAAGGGACAATTTCAGTTTGAGTTTGAATCGTTGGTGGAGGGGCTTGAGTCGGTGGAACATTAATATCTTGTGCTAAATAAGGGTGTTGAGGATATAATGGGAGGTTTGCATGTCGTGGAGGTGGATAAAATTGTGGTTGTGGTTGATAAAATTGTGGATGTGTTTGGGGGTTCATGTTTACATATTGTGCTGGGGGATTGTCCTCACCGAATAGCTCAACACTCATCCTTCGTATTGTTTCTTCAACCGAAATGTTAGGATTTGGTTGTTGAGATGCCATATCTAAAATTGAAAAAAAAAGAAATAATATTGTCAATTTTTTTCAAATAACACTAAAAAAATGTCGAATTTTTTTCAAAAATTTGAATACTAAAATAATATTGTCAAATTATAATTAATTAGAAATATTATTGTAAAATGTGAGTTAGAAATAATAAAAATTAACCGTGAATTAAAAATAGAAGAACAAAAATTGTATTGTCAAATTTTGTTCAAATAATACTCAAATAATATTGTCAAATTTTGTTCACATAATACTAAAAAATATGTCGAATTTTTTTTATAAATTAATTTACAATTGAAAATAAAAAAAATGTAACTTAGAAGTTATTAAAGAATAAAAATGTGAATTATAAATTGTATGTGAATTAAAATGTGAGTTAGAAATAATAAAATTTGATAAGAATAAAAATTGTTACGTAAAAAAATATAAATTCGAGAATTAAATGTAAATTGTAACTTAAAATCTTAAACGTACCTTTGCACGGATGGTGGATGATGAAATATTGTAATTGTGTTCCTTCTTTACACCGTCCCGAATAAATATAAATTAACAATTTAAATATTTAAACCTAATTAATATATCTAAATGTATTATTATAAACTTAGAAGTTATAACTTATATATTAAAATTATGAAAGTAAATTGAGAATTGAGTAGTGATTATTGAGAATTTGAAAGAGAGAATGAGAGATAGATGTGTGAAATAAGTGAGAGTGGAGGGTGTTATTTATAAAGAGGTATGGTGAATTTGAAATTTGAAATTTTTTGAATTTTCTGAGAATATTTTTGAATTTTTTTGAATTTAGAAGTGACATAAATCATTTCAATCATTTCAATCACGGGTCCAGGGGTCGGGTCGGGTCCGGGGGTTTGGGTCGGGTCTAGGGGTTGGGTTCAAGGGTCGGGTCTAAGGGTCGGGCACGGGTCGGGTCAAGGGTCGGGCACGGGTCGGGTCAAGGGTCCGGCGGGTCGGGTCTAGCACGGGTCCAACGGTCAAGAGGGCGTCTCGTCTCACCCAAAACCCGTGGGTCCATTTTTCACGGGTCGGACACGGGTCTACCACGGGCACGGGTCGAGTCACGGGCGGGTCCGCCCCCGGGGACCTTATCACACCTCTATCTTTTAGGGTTCGTTTGGAGATAACCCACGAGTGGGATGAGAAATGAAAATTAAGTTAAAAATTACTATTTGAATGGAGAAAAAATTGTTCAGAACAAATTTTCAATTTTTCATGTGTGCCCTTAAATTGTGAAGCTTTGGGGGTGGGGGGAAGAGACTTGCGTTATAAATAGGAATATTTTGGGGATCTTATTAAGACATTAAGGGTCTGCTCCAGCGCATAAAATCAGAAGGGAAGGAAAGGAAGGTGAGGTGAATTTTAATGGTTTCCTTGCTCCAGTAAGTTTTTACGAAGGAAGGAAGAAGATTTGAAGGTTACAACTTTACTTCCCTCGGATCAATTTCATTACCCTCCAAATTGGAGAGTAGAGGAGGTTTGTGTAGAGCTGAATCAAATTAGACTTTTCTTCCTTCCTCTCCGTCGTAGATTCTGGAGCAAGCTGAGAAGCTTATTTCCTTCCCCTTCCGTCACCTTCCTTCCCTACACCTCCTTACCTTTCCTTCCCTTGCATCCGTTGGCGCTGGAGCACAGCCTAAGTAGTATACCACACAAACGATTCAACTTCCGTGAAAGCGGCAAAAACTTCCACATGGCACATAGTTGTATTCCCTTTTCAAAGAATTATTTATGGACCTTGCTATAAAATCCTGAACTTTGCCCCCACATTGCTCCACACTTATGGACGTGACAGAACCAGATCTGGTGCTGCGCGGGACGATGTAGCGCAGCATCTGGATCGTTCGATTTTCAGCGATTGCATCAAAATTCGTGTCAAAGTATAAAAGCCTCACTGATTTTCATCGCTGGCGGTCGATCACGAAGTTGACTGTCGATCCAAACCGTCCATTTGCTGTAGCGCACTACTGCGCTACAGCGGATTCGAATCCAAACATGATACCTATTACATGAGCAAAATCCACCAACACAAACAGTGAGGGCACTGCAAGGGACGAGACAGAGAAATGCACGAAATATATTTCTTTCACATTGTCTCAAGTCTTTAAAACATGCCAAGAAATGCACGAAAACATGCCACGTTGCTAACTTCCAAATAATTTGGTGATATTTATTAGGAGTGATTCAAGAATTGCACGAGTAGAATACCGGTAGCAGCAATTAAACATAAAACATGACAAACTCGAATGGATAATGATTCGTAGATATCACATTTGATATCAATTATTGATATCGATTTTATTATGCACTTTTAGTTGAATTATCTTGCACATTATTTGAATTATTATGCATGCTATACCATAATTATTTTAGTACAAAAAAATAACATGTATAACTATTTCAATACAAAAAATAACGTGCATAATAACTCAAATAATGTACATAATAACTCCACTAAAGATACATAATAAAATCGATAATATGTATAACTATTTCGATACAAAAAATAACATGCACAATAACTCAAATAATGTGCAACATAAAACAACTAAATGCTCATAATAAAATCGATGTCATTAGTTAATATCAAATATAATATCTTACGTATCAGCTCCCTTATTGAATACCCACACTTTACCAAGATACATGAGATTAAAATAAGCCAATTCATATTCACAACTGGAATAGACAGGTAACAACACTAAAAGAAAACAAAGTTTAGGAACAGTGCTAACTAGGCAACATGACACAAAATTGAAGTAGCCCTGACCTGACATGAGATGATTAAACAGATTAAATTATCTGGTTAAACTTGACACTTGTTACACCAAATGAGATAAATGATAAGTTATTGTACATGTGGGACAAACAATCAAGAAAACAAAAAAAGAGAAACATAAATAATCTAGAGAAAATAGGGAACAGCTGATCGTGGACCCCGCATCTGGTTGTTCTCTTCAGTCTCTGTAAAGAACTTGACCTCTCTCTCCTGTAAGATCAAATTCAAAATAAGTTAGCATTAAATTTGGATGCCACTAGTTTTATTTTCCCTCTTACACAATAATAGCAGATAAATGTAAAAAGAAAGGAGAAAAAAACCAATACCATGTTCTCGCTGAAGCTTAAAATAGAAGCAACATTGCCACACCTGTAGCAATAATTAGGGGCCGACCACACCTGAAAACATAAAGACCAATTTAGCTCCACACAAGTAATTTACTTTTAAGGCCAATTTAACCCATTTGTCTGAATTATATATCCCAGTTTTGCAAGTTATTGTAAATTTAAGGATCAGACAATCACTCAGCTAACTTCATGAAACCCTAATTCTATAATTAAAGCGCAGAAAAAGTTAAGACAACATAAAAAGAAAAGTAAAATGAAAATTAAGTTGGTACTAACGAACTGGTACTGGACACTATGTATGCAATTGTAGCAATAAACTGATAGAAGGGAGGGATAGCCTGTTACAGGGGGAAAAAAACTACTACAGTGTATCATAATCGGTATGCAATTGTAATGATTTGTATGCCCTCCAATCCTTCTCTGTAGGTACTGCAAGCAAGGAATTCCTGTGAAAAATGGTGCTAGATTAATAACAAAAGAAACTTACTGTCACGAGGCCTTTGTCCTGAAACATGTATTTAAGACCCTCCTGTACCAGCTGGTGTGCCCGGCATACCAGATCCAGATTATTTATGTGATTGAACTGCATACAAAAAATATCAAATAAATACAAGGGAAAACATTTATAAGATGAAATGAATAGTACACTAGATTCAGCATACAAGTAAATCATTTCATTGGTTTTTTTATTTTATTTATATAATTTTCAGTTTGATTATCCTTGGCAGCTCATCCAATAAATGTAGTGGAAGGCCTCATGATAGAAAAGGAAAAGATTTGAGGAAGTCTTCTATTTTATTTCTTGTTCTCAAGCTAATATATGATAGCAAAGAGGTCCAACTATCTGAATCTTTAATTTCAAAGGATAGTCTATGCTAAACATTCTAGCCAAATAAGATCTCAATTCATCACAGAAAATCAAAATCACCATTGATGTTCCCTTAGAAAGTCTATTGGTTTTCTTATTATCATTTATATTGATTTTTCATTTCAGATTTGGGTTCATTTCTAGCCTACTCCAATTTATTTGGGAATAAAAGGCTTTGTTGTTGTTGTTGTTGTTGTGATATTCCCTTAGAAAAATAATAAGAAAAGGTGATGCAGAAGAAATTTCTATGAAGCAAATTATATCATTTATTTTCCAGCTGAAGATACAAAACATATCATTGCTGCCTCATTTTACCTCAAATAAGTCCAAAACCGCTCATCGCTGTTAATAGTTGCAGAAAATATAAAAAAAAGCAAGAGGGTATCTTTCAGCACTTCTGCAGTCCTGATGGAGAGCTACTCGTAAATTATAACTTTTCCATAATATGGAGTCATATGAAATATGTCCCATGACTCCCATTATACACTGGTTAGGAGGGCCACAAATAAAAAGTTATATAGATACCTCAGCCGTAACCCTAGAGCCAAAAAGCCAGCCAGCTCCACGGGGACTGACAGCCCAGGTTTCGATCTCTTCAGGATCACTCCACATCAAATCACAAAAGGGCCCCTCGTGTGGTATCTCACAGTTCCTGTCTATTGTCCTTATCTATTCCATTTTAACATGCCAGAACAACAATAAAAAGATACAGATGTCAGGTTCTTAAGATATCATCTGAAACTTCTCCATTAAAATTATAAACCAAAACAAAGAACAAGTACCTGATCAATTGTACGAACATCGGGGGAGAGCCCACCATGCACGCAAAGAACCTAACAATTCACCCAAAATACATAAATATTTCCAAACAACAGGAAATTCTTGGGAAAAAAAAGTAAACTGAGGAAAGTTCTTTACAGTGCCATTTATGATTGCTGAAAGTGTAAGGTAGTCGAAGACATCAGTACAGTACCGCCATGCATTGGCATTTCCATACTTTCTTTGGCACTCATCATAAAATCCATAAACCTGGGTAAACATCCAATAAATTACAATGCACTCACAAACACTGTTTACAAAAATAGTTAGGGAACAGTCTCACGAGAAATGAATAATAGAGAAGTCATTCCTACAATCATTCCCTCCAATATTTACACAATAATGAATACAAGGATGCACTCTTCTTCTACCAATACTACAAAGACTATTGCAATCTGTACAAATACAAGGACTTTCAGTAACTTGTTGACACTTCAGAGGTGCATCAAACATTATCAAAAACAATTGCCTAGTGGCTTACAAAACCGCTTCCAGTTTGCATTGCCAAAATGACTTGTGATGAAATAATTATGAAACAACCAGGATTATTTATTTTGGCTATGATAACTAAACAAACAGAAACTCTTTGTATCAATACTTCCACCCAAAGAGAATGAATAAAATACTGAAGACAAAAATGAAATTCTTGTCGTAAAATAAAAGGGGCTAATGCCGAGAATACAAATGCCAGATTAACTGTAGTTTGTAATATTTAGGACTCTTAACTTCAATATACATTTCCAGCTTATTCAGTTCCTTCACGACTCTTTTGAACCTCGAACCCCATTTAAGGTATTGATTAGAGACTGCTAATGTGCACTGTTGAATAGCAACAAGAGTAACTCTTACCTGTGTTAATTGCCGACTCTCATGGTTTCCACGCAAAAGGGTAATATGTGCAGGATACCTGGCAACCATCAGAGGGCATAATACATGAGAAATGTTAATATCAATTCAGCGGGTTGTATCATAAAAAAGAATTTTAATAGAGGTTTTGAATAATCATACCTTGCTTTAAGAAGCAAAAGAATGGTAAAGACCTCTAAACTGTTAAATCCGCGGTCCACGAAATCCCCCTATAAATCGAGAGAGGGAGACAGAGTGCAAGTGTTTGTAAGAGAAAAAGAGGGAGTTCACACAGGATAAGTGTGGTATCAATAATTACTGGTCAGCAACACATAAATTGTCAATTTCAAGTTAGTTAAAACCAAGAGTGGGTTCTCCTTTTGTTTCAATTCAGCAGTAGTTATCCTTTACAAAGTTTTTACTAGAACAGATCATCACAAATCCATACTGTAAAGAAAGAAAACAGGAAAAGAATTATTAAAATGCATACCATAAAGATATAGTTAGTCTCAGGAATATGACCACCAGTCTGAAAGAGCTTCATCAAATCATGAAATTGGCCATGTATGTCTCCACATACAGTCACAGGACTATTTACTGGTTGCACATTTGATTCCTCTATAAGAATCTCCTTTACCTAAAAGGATTTATTGGCCATTTTTAAATTAATAACTATCAAAAAGTAGGAAGAATAAATTGTATGTAGGCAATCAGCTTCCAATTTACAATAGTAACAATTTTTTTAATTCTATGGAGGCAGTCGGCTTCCAATTTACAACAAAAAATTCCTTGAGTGGATCTTTTCTGTGATTTTCTAGCCTGAGGACACCAAACCAATTTCAACTTTATTGTGTATAGCAAACAATTGATAATTGTACGGGTTCTGTGTGGGGAAGACGGAAAATAATATAGCCTCACCAAGAAAGCCATATTTACCAAGAAACCCTAGGAACTAAATGGTAAACGAAACAATAGAAAGCAAACAAGAGGGGAAAAGAAAGCCAAAGAACGCACATATTCGCAGAGAGATTGGAGCTCGTGCTCGGCGAGATGTTGACCCTCCTTGACCTTTGAGATCCATAGATCTAAATCCATGGTGAAAAGACTACCAATAGAGGAATAAGTAGAAAAGAGGATGAATAGAAGAGTAACGGAGGTGTCTATTCAGGGAAAAAAGAAAGAGGTCGGAGATCTAGGGTTTTGCTAGTTCTCACCTCGATCGAGCGAGAGAGAAGGGGGCTGGTGGTGATTGACTGATTGGTTTATTGCTTTTAGAAAGACGGAGCGATAGGAAAAATGACGCTACAATTATTGAATAGTAAAAAGCGGATAATATTTTAATTCGGATGAAAATATAGTTACTTCTGGTATCTGATTGTAGAATATTATCTAATATTTAAAAATATAAATACTATTTCTACGTTCAGTAGGTATTTTCTATATTGATTTCTCTATAAGTATTTGTTAATAAATATGTTATCTACCAATCAGGTTACAGGTACACATTAAATATCTTTATTTAAAAAAAATGTTGGTTTTAATCTTTTGGCCTTTATTCATTAATGATGTTGATAGCTACAAAAAGTCTTTCTAGAGATGATAGAGACACATTACAATATGAGATCTTCTACCGCACTGCAAAAATATTGTGTGTTGCGTAGCAAATCTCAGCTTTTGATTTGCATCGAGATTCGTGCGAGCTAAACTTTATAATATCATACCCCCGAATCAAATCTGAGCTGTTTGTAGCCTACAGCGCCGAAAATCTGGACCGCTCATCCCTGATGAGCGGCAAAAGAATTGCTTCCACAATCGACTCATATAGGTCCAGAAAGACCAACGAAATTGTGATTCGTTCCGAATTAGACATGTTTCCACTTAAGTTTATTGCCCTATAAATACAAGACTCCTGCAACCAAGAATAAATTTATTCGTTTACTTATGATAGTCAGTTTTTACATTTTCGCTATTTTCTCTCTTCTTTGTATTCTCATTTGTCCTATCGGGTCGACAAACTTAGAGCTGAGATCATTAAAGCTTTCGTCTCTCGTTGATTTTTAGAACTCAATCATTCTTTCTCATGACAACCCCCACCCTTCGTTCGACCTTTACAAGATGATCAAATAGTTGTCATACTCAGAATGACTCGTACCACTCCCCCTCCTTGGCATCTAATTTTGTACCAAACCTCAATGTCGGACATGGAGTTGTCTCAGCCCAAATATTCGAGATAGTAACCCCCTTGGACTCGGGACCCCCTCCACACTCGGTCAACTTGAACCCGTCCATCAACCCCTCAGGATCAGGAGATTCAAAGATTCCTGACTCCCAACCACCATCTCTCTATATGGGATCAACCACTACCACAATACCCCACCTGTTGTAGCCCCACAAACAACATACCAGCTAGCTCCGTCAATCTCACCCGGCTCGAGAATCTTGTCACCTTCTCTCTCTTGGCAACTTGTTCTAGAGCAATCATATTCAACTCTTGTCTATCCCGCATATTTAGAGGTGGCAGAACCCGACCCGACCCGACAAACCCGCCCGACCCGACCCGACCCGATATTTTGATGAAGTCAAACTATCTGAACCCGACCCGACCCGACCCGGGATGATTCGTAACCCGAGACGAAGCGACACATGAGCGACCTGAGCCCGACCCGACCCGACCCGACCCGAGACGACCCGTAATCCGAGATGGCACGACACATGAGGACCCAAGCCCGACCCGACCCAACCTGAGACGACCCGTAACCCGAGATGGAGCGACACATGATGACCCGAACCCGACCCGACTCGACCTGATACAACTTGTAAATTGATCTAATCCTATCTTGCCAACATCATAATCTAATTTTACTAACAAATTAACATCAGAGATAGTCAAGATTTACTTGTACAATTCAATAACGCGATTCGATCTTGTCCGATTGAACTTAAAACTCAAAATAATACTTGAAAGTTGTTGGTGCAACCCGACTCGAACCCGACCCGACCCAAGACCCGAAAGTTGTCGATGTAGCCCGACCTGAAACCTGGCCCGATCTCGCCCGACCCAACCCGTCACCCGAAAAAAATCGACACAACCCGACCCGAAACCCGACCTGACCTCGCCCGACCCGATCCATGACCCAAAAGTTGTCGATGCAACCCGACCCGACCCGGTCTGACCCGAACCCGCCCGACTGACCCGACTTGCCACCTCTACGCATATTACACTACACCCGCAAATCTTTTCCAACAACAGATTACTACTAATCCTCTTTTCCACCTTTTTCAACCTAACTACCGACAACTTTCTTCTATTTTCTCTCAATCTCAGGAAGTGTCGAGCACCTTCGCCATGATACATTCAGTACCAAATCATTCGGCACCCCATATGAATAATGTGGGATCATGGTGATAAGGTGACAATACTGGTCATACGATGAGGATTGCGAAAGGGTAATTTGCGATTTGAGGCGCACGAGTCACATTTTATGATGCTTCAAGACTTTATTGCAATTGCGAGTGTCTATATTCAAGGGGAAGAGGATGCGACATCTAGTGAAGATGATCAAAAGGAACCAGTAGAGACATGCAGTTATATCCGACAAATAGGACACGACCCAAGCCCGACAATAATACAAAGTGGACGAACGAGAAGGATGATAGGAAGTCAGGCACCTCACGATTAGCAGACCCTAAGACGGGAGAACTAAGATACTCGATCTTCAAGACATACCACACACTGAACATACCTCGTGGTGGGATCTTTCGAGAAATTAGAGATGATCACAACATATAGTTTCTTGAACCCTAGGAGATTTTGAGATTAAGGACGACCATAGCTATTGCGAGTTTCATAATAGCGTGGGACATCACACTCGAAACTACATGACCCTTAAAGACGAACTCGAGAGGCTGGCGAGGGACAAGAACATGTGGAAAATTTTCCAAAAGTACATGAACAACCGAGTAGATAGGAAGTCACATGAAGGATCTCGACAACAATATGGAGGATACAGGCAGTCGTTTGGAGCGAAACAAAATAACAATAGAAAGAATGAAGGCCCACGGGGCGAAGGTAAAATTGAGACTTTTAATGGAGAGACCAATGTAGTGCGTGGATCCACCCCGATCATACATACGATTTCGGAGGGACATGCTTCTGGTTGAGACATCGATCAAAAGAGGAAAAGGTATGCTACGACTGTGACTTGAATATAAAGCTCAATTAAAGTTCACAAAATATATAATTCAATCAGTATTATACATTGAAATATATGTTTTGCTACATGACTCCCCCTCAAACTAATATACAAAATGATGAGCAAATAAGGGAAGTCTGGTGACCCTCTAGACAATGGATTTGGTACCACTTGTGCTAGGAAGTGCAAGTGGTTCCACAAATTTACTTTTTCTAAATCGACAAAAGCGTTCATGATGTCCAAATCTCAAACAAAATGAGCAAAATGTTGCTTTAGAATTAAGGTTGCTATGATCATTGATGTTGTTACTAATTGGTCTTCAATAACTCATTACCAACCGATATTTATCATGAAAGTTATTAATGTTCTTTGGATGAGACATTGGTTGATTATTCATGTAAAGCTTTTTCTTTTGAAAATTGCTACTAAAATTTTTGTGATTGTGTATAGCATTTCTAGGGTTAGGTCTCAGTTGAAAAGCATTTACAAACTTTTTTATTTCAAAATTGTCCCCAAGTTTCTTATGTACATTTTGAAATCTACCATACCTATTCTTAACATAGAGTTTTGGTGGTTGAGCTCTATGTTGGTTGGTAGTCTTATAATTATTTATAACTCTAAATTTGTGTACCACCATACCAGAATTAGACTTGGTAAACTTGGTATTTTTGTTGTATCTCTTATCATACGTATAGGAATAGTTCTTTGTTCTAGTAGGTTTGTTTTTCAACTTAGTTGGCTTTTCAATTTTAGGGGGTTGTTCTTTCACAATGCCAAGACAGGTCTTATCATGTGGATCTTGACCAACATACATTTAATTATAGTCAATTTTGGTGTTATTGTTTGAAGACTTAACAAACTTAACAAATTTAGAAGCCCAATGATGTGCTTCCTTCAATTTCTTTCTTTTTCAAAATTGAATTTGATCTCAATATCACTAATCCTATGTTGTGGCAATTCAAGTTTTGATTTTAGGTCATTGATCATAACATCCTTAATTTCTATACACTTTTTGGACTCAACAAGTAATTCCTTAAGTTTGGTCACATTGAAAGATTCTTGTCTTTCATCCAAGTTACAATACTCATCATTATTAATGTCATCATGAAATTTAGAAAGATCAAAGACTATCGTACTAGCTCGGCTAGGGGCCTTCAATTCTTGAGTGCTTGCAGTCTTGCCCTTTGGTTGAGTTGTTGTCTTTTGCGCTTGATCACCCGCTTTAGCAAGACTCAAAGATTTCTCGATTTGCTTATCACCATCCTTCTTTGCAAGTGATGGAGGTAGCTCTTTGTTGTTGAGGACCACTCTTGGAAATTCACCTCTCAACAGAGCTTCTTCTTGCTCATTTGCATAATCATCCTTAGCTTGAGCCAATTTCTTCAACATTCGAATCTTCTCCGGATATGTTATTCCTTGTTCTTTTATGACTTCAAGCGCGATCTCCAAACATGTCATTGATTTCTTCCCGATGAGAGCTAACTTGTTGTCTATATCTCCTCCTCCGAGATTTACTTCTTCTTCCTTATCTTCACTTTCTTCGAATTCGCTTATCCAAGTTGCTTGCATAGTTTTCTTGTTAGTTTTCTTAAATCGCCCTTTTTGTGGTCTTCTTCTTTGAGGAAATGTCACATAGCAATTTTGAATGCTATGACCTTCCTTGTTGCAAGATAGGCATACAACCTTTTTGTCTTGAGTTAGTCTCTCTTCATTCATCTTTCTTTCGAACTCTATTCCTCCTTTCACTAGCTTGGTAAGGATGTCCTTGTATTTTGAGATAACTTGATGAAGGTTTTGGTATATGACTTCGCCTGACTCGAACTTATAAGGTGGATTAAACGAAGATTGAGCCGGTAGTGTCAAAGTTTTAGTTGAGGTTGAGGTTGTACTCTTGACTTATTTGTTATTCTCGTCGTGTGAGCAAAGTTGAGCATATACTTCTTCGGGCTGATAGGTAAGTCCTTTAGCGTGTAGGGCTTCAATAGAGCTCACTACTCCATCCCAACTGGGTTTTTTGGACACCATCCTCAAGAGTTTACCTACAAAATCTTCATCACAAATGTTAGATTCTACTTCAACAAATTCATTTCTCAAATATGCGAGTCTATGGTAGAGACTTTCAAAAGACTCGTTATCTTCAAACTTCATGTTTTCTAACTTTGTGGCTAATCCAACCTTTCGAGTCTTTTTCATGTGTTCATTCCCTTCATACCTAAGGATTAGTGCATTCCATATTTTCTTAACAGTAGAGGAATGTGTGAGAGATAAGGCAATTGTCTCATGTATTGAACTTAAGATGGTATTCATAGCATTGTCATTAGTATACTTAAGTTCTTTAGACTCTTTGGTAAGGGTAATGCCATCTAACTCGTATTTTGGTAAGTAACCATCTTCAACCATTTTCCAAAGTCCAAGCAAGGTTAGATAGTCCACCATACACCTTTTCCAATATGACAAGTTCTTGCAACTTACTCAAAAAACTGGGGGTTCTTTTACAAATTTTAATTGGGTCATATTGCACAAAATCAAGAACTAACAAGAATTTAATGCTTAGCTAGGTATGAACCCGTGGGCTCTGATACCGATTTTTAGAATATGTGATGGGTTTTTTTTACTAATTTGCGCAAGACTAAGGTCAAATAGTTGTGCGAAAGCGATTTCAATTCAATTTAAATCTTTTCGACCTTAATCACCTAGCCAATTAATAGAGCAAGCAATCAATCACAAAAGTTAAGATCAAATAGCTAAAAGAGAGAGAGTGAGTGAAGAGAGAGAAATTAAGAACAAGTGAACACGCTATATAATGTGATTCAGCATATAAAAAAAATTAGGCCTACGTCCACAGGTCTCTCGGAATAAAACGTCTTTCGGACTATTTCGCTATAATCAAGTATCTTTTACAAAGGGGCAGAGACGATCTTTGACTTCTTCTAACACAAGTAAGCAAATTTTCTTCTCCTAACTCGATGCACGGGACAACATCTCAATACACCGCTACAAGGTCCAATTGACTACACAATCAAGGACAATGATGCACCACTTGACAACACAAATGTGGTGCACCATATGCTAATCAAATAGCTAAAGAATGTTATCTCGAATAGACAATAAGAGAATAGTAGCTATTTTAAGTGCTCTCAGATTTAGGTAGCTGGAGGAGACTTGAATCATGCTCTCTTTAGTGCTCAATTGCTAATGAGAAGCTTGTCTGAATGTTTGGATAACCTTCTGGTTCGTTTCTGCATCTCTTATATAAGCTGAGCACTTTTTGGGATCTTGGAGTTGTGAAATATACTTCTAGCGTTACAGGAAATCCCATAACGAGTTGCAAGGCGTTATAACGCCTTGGGCTTGTCTCTTCTTTGCCCTTCTACTGCTAACATGTGGGCCAACAATTTTCTAACTCGTTATAACGCTTGGCTGAGGCGTTATAACGGATGGCAACTCGTTGTGACGCCTTGCTGGAGCGTTACAATAATGCTTGTCTCGGGAAAATCCAGCATCTGCTCATTCTCTCTCCTCCTAAGGTGTTATGACACCTTGAGAACTCGTTATAATGCCTCTGTAACCTGTTATAATGAGTTGGCTAGCGTTATGGTAATGGTGTGCTCTGTCTTGTGCCTTGAAGCATTTCCTTGATGCTTAGACCATGTATTGACTTGTTTTGAGCATGTTTGACATTGGTTTGTACATGTTTTAACCTGCATCTTCATCAAAACTTAATGCGCAATGTTAGTACTTTATGTGTTTTGCAAGTTGTCAAACAAGAGATGAGTTGATGACAACAACATCAACAAACAGCCAACTTTGACCAATCTCAACTTCCAACACTAGATTTACCACAGCCCGAGCAAGAAGAATATGGGTATCCGAATGTTCTAACAAAGGAATTGGATGCATGAAAGGTTCACCTCTTATCAGCACTAGATAACGAAGCTCGAGTGACGAATCATGGTGTTGGAGTCCGACACACTGACCTTGGAGCATGAACAGATGATGTGGTTGAACAACAACAACAAATTCATCACCAAACCAACAACCTCTACCGCCACTTCACAGAAGTTGATTCGGTGATTCCAATCACACGACCGAAGCCCCACACCATGCCTTGAGTTGGAGAGAAGGGGACATCATCAAGAAAGAGAAGACCAAGACAAATCGCGACCACAAGTGAACGACGACACTTGGAGCTTGCAAATGCAATGATTATGCACTTAATCTCCATCTATGTATTGTGCGGCCCTTTTATTCCTTTTATTTACTTTTCCTTAGTTTGTTTTCTGAACCGAGATAGTTCTTTGGATAAGCTTGGGGGTATTTAATTAGGTATTGTATTTTTACTTGTTTTCTGTTATTTGCTTTTAAAAAAGTTAAAAAACACATGTTTTTGTCAAACTGCATAAAAAATTAGGGTATTTAAAAACTTCTTTCACAACTTATCCATGATCTCATTAGTATAACTTCATGGCACAACAAAAAAAATATTTTTGAACTTTGCATTCCTTCTCTTTTGTATGAATTGCGACAACCGGCCGAAAAATATATCATCACCCTTTGGGCCTTTCGTTACCTTGAATCTGAATTTGCTACAGTACTTTATTTTTTATATTAACAGGTGGCACAATTCAGACCGTCGAATTTGAATCACGGACAAAAGCTTTTCGCTCGACCAACACTTTAGTTTAAAGGACAATTTTTTATATTAGTTTTATTATAACCGACAAATATACAAATATATATGATATAGTCATATCCGAATTCATGTTACCTTCAGATGGTCACTGGGTCAGATGACTTGGATCGATCTTTGACCGGACGGGTCGGATTCACTCCAACCGACTCGGGAAAATTACACACCATATTGCTGAACATACCGCACTTCTTTCGACCTCTTAGCCCCTTCCGCCTCCCTAGCCATTTCCCCCCTATTCGACTCTTTCATCTTTACCTCTGATACCAGTGCTCGACCCATCGACTGGGTTGTTCTCTCCTGCCTACACTGGCGGATCGCAGAAACCCTAGATCGCTCCACTAGTTAGCTCATCTCCCGGGCTCTCCGCTCTCCTTCCTCTGAGGCCTCAATCCTTTATAGCGTCGACCCAACCCTCAATAAGGCAAACCAGCTCCTTTTCTCTAGAGGCAAGTCTGAACTCTCCGTCCCTTCCTCCCTCTTGTTTGCGTGTGTGACTGTATCTCCTGTCTGTACCAGTACATGCTGGTATAAAGTTTATTTGGAAACTTTCGCATGTATTTTCTCAAATATACCTGCACATATTTTCGTATGTGGTAGGAAATTGAAATATGAAATACAAAGCTTTTGTTGGTCTGAAGCAAAGGTCTTACAGACTTGTATCAATTAGTGTTAAGTGAAATTACTGTCCAAAAATTGTGGCTTGTAGCATGACTATGTGAAATTTCAAAATATCATTTGCCAAATTATCTGAAAGCTCTGTTGACCGAAACAGGGTTTAGAAGATGATGATGGAGGAGTATCCTGGTGGAATGGAAATGGAACCGGATGAGATGGAGCCAATGGATGATAGGGATGAGGAAGAGGAAATAACGCAAGAGGATGCCTGGGCTGTGATCAGTGCATATTTTGAGGAGAAGGGGCTTGTGCGCCAGCAACTTGACTCATTTGATGAGTTCATACAGAACACAATGCAAGAAATAGTGGATGAATCGGCCGATATAGATATCCGACCTGAGTCTCAGTACAACCCCGGTCGCCAGTCTGAGTTCTCTGAGGTTACTGTCTTTTTGTTTCCTTTGTTTTTATTTTCGTAACTTCTTATATTTTTTCTGATTAAGGATTCTGGAAAAGAGGGTTGTTGTTTATCACTAGTAGTTAGGGTTGTGATACACGATACCAGTACTGCAGCAGTTGTTTATCACTAGTAGTTAGGGTTGTGCCACATAATATCAGTACTGCAATAGTTTTTTATCACTAGTAGTTGGCAATGCATATATCTCCTCTTTTCTTCTCTTGAATCGTGTGCATTTATCCTTGTTGCTTCTTTATCTATTAAATCACTTGATTAGGACATGGTGCGGCCTAACCAAGCTACATTAAAGCAGAAAAAAGAAAAAAAATTGAAAAAAACTGTCAAAGGGAAATACTAAGTGGACCAATTATGCCCAATCAATAAACTCTTTGAAAAAATGTTTCATAGTCTTATACTTGAACTGCCCTGGAGCATCTCTGTCTGCTATCTTCCCCTATGTTTTATTTTAATATTTGATAAGTCGTGGTTTTTGCCTTTTTGCACGTTCTTGTTCACCATAGAATTAAGTTACTTTTAAATTCTGATCAAACCATGATTTACTTATCATTTAAGTGTTACAACGCTCATGTTTGTTGATCAATGCAGACTTTGCACAAGATTAGCTTTGGCCAGATATACTTGAGTAGGCCAATGATGACAGAATCTGATGGTGAGACAGCCACACTCTTTCCAAAAGCAGCTAGGCTTAGAAATCTTACTTACTCAGCCCCATTATATGTTGATGTAACATACCGAGTGATTAAAAAAGGACATGACTGTGAGGAGGTGACCGAAACCCAGGAATACCCAAAAGTTTTCATTGGCAAGGTGCCGATTATGCTTCGTTCTAGCTACTGCACTCTGTACCAACAATCAGAGAAGGATCTTACTGAGCTTGGCGAGTGTCCCTATGACCAAGGTGGTTATTTTATAATTAATGGCAGCGAGAAGGTGCTCATTGCACAAGAAAAAATGAGCACAAATCATGTTTATGTGTTTAAGAAGAGGCAGCCAAATAAGTTCGCTTTTGTGGCCGAGGTGCGTTCCATGGCTGAGAACCAGAACAGGCCGGCTAGTAGCATGTTTGTCAGGATGCTCTCTCGTACAAGTGCCAAAGGGGTTGGTTTTTGCTTCTAAATTAAGATTTATGTTCATACCCTTGTAATTGATGGTAAGGATTATTTTTTGCAATTTTTTACCTATACAGGGTTCTTCTGGGCAATATATTCGGGCTACCCTTCCATATATCCGTGCAGATATCCCAATTATCATTGTTTTTCGAGCACTTGGTTTTGTTGCAGACAAAGATATTCTTGAACATATCTGTTATGATTTCTCTGACACACAAATGATGGAACTGCTACGGCCATCACTTGAGGAGGCATTTGTGATACAAAATCAGCAGGTAATTTAAGTCTGTATAATGCTCATCCTTTTTACTGGTAAAATTTACTATACTTTCATTCTGATTAATAATATATTGTTTGTTTATTAGGTTGCTTTGGATTATATTGGAAAGCGTGGTGCAACCGTGGGTGTTACTCGTGAGAAGAGAATCAAGTATGCTAAGGAGATTCTCCAGAAAGAGATGCTTCCTCATGTTGGTGTGGAAGAATTGTGTGAGACTAAAAAAGCGTATTACTTTGGGTGGGTCCCTTTGCCTATCTTTGAAAATTCTCATTTTTGTTTTCTTTGCCTTCGGAGATATTGACCACAAATTCTGTTATTCTTTTGTAAAGGTACATCATTCACCGGCTGCTGTTATGTGCTCTTGGTCGGAGGCCTGAAGATGACAGGGACCATTATGGTAACAAAAGGCTTGACCTTGCAGGTCCCTTATTGGGTGGGCTTTTCAGAATGGTTCGTTTGGATTGAGATCAGTCATTGTTGAGATCAGTCATGATTTCACATACTGTTACTTAAAATTTGATCGTCTTGCATTGCAGTTATTTAGAAAGCTGACAAGGGATGTGAGATCATATGTCCAAAAGGTTTGTCTTTAAGAATAATTCTTTGGTGTTTTGAGCTTATTTAGTTTGTACTTACAACTTTTCAGCTTCTCTTGTTGAGCAGTGTGTTGACAATGGAAAAGAGGTCAACTTGCAATTTGCTATTAAAGCTAAGACCGTTACAAGTGGTCTCAAGTACTCCCTCGCTACTGGAAACTGGGGCCAAGCAAATCAAGCTGGCACAAGAGCTGGAGTATCACAGGTATGTGAAGTCATGTTATCACCACTATTTCAAACCTGTAATAGGAAAGATAATATGCTTTTACTCTTCGTTTAGGTGTTGAAT
The DNA here is from genome assembly GCA_964058865.1 of Eleocharis quinqueflora. Taxonomy (NCBI): domain Eukaryota; kingdom Viridiplantae; phylum Streptophyta; class Magnoliopsida; order Poales; family Cyperaceae; genus Eleocharis; species Eleocharis quinqueflora. Next base: position 56,061 of record CAXKVX010000838.1, on the reverse strand, counting down.
CGTCTCACATATGCGTCAACATTATCTCATTTGAGGAGGCTGAACTCTCCTATAGGACGTGAAGGTTAGTTTTGTACTAAATAAGAAGAGCCATTTTAGTATCATACTTGTTGGAGGATCATAACTTTGAATTTATCAGGGAAATTGGCAAAACCACGTCAACTGCATAATTCTCATTGGGGAATGATGTGTCCTGCTGAAACACCTGAGGGTCAGGTACTAGACTGATTCATAGACAATGTTCAGATCAATTTAAAAGACCTAGAGGATAGATTAATATAATATTTTCATTGTTTTGTGGCTTCAGGCTTGTGGACTGGTGAAAAATCTCGCACTTATGGTGTACATTACTGTTGGTTCCGCTGCTCATCCAATTTTGGAATTTCTGGAGGAATGGGGTACTGAGAACTTTGAGGTACCAGGGCCCTAATTAGATTTAAAATTGCATCATTTTGATTGACTTTGGGGTTTCTTCTCTGTACTTAGCACTAAGCATTTAGTGCTGTAACATTTTCAGGAAATATCACCTGCAGTCATCCCTCAAGCAGCAAAAATTTTTGTTAATGGCTGTTGGGTTGGAATTCACCGAAACCCTGAGCTCTTGGTTAGAACTTTGAGGCGTTTGAGAAGACAGGTAAGCTATCGTCCTCTATTTAACATTAAATGTGTTGTTGAGTATTATGGTTTTTTGAATATTTTGATATAAGCCATTAAATATATAATATACATTTTAAGTCGTAATACAAACTGATTTGCAGAATAAATCGAAAAAGCAACAAAGTTGGAATATGACGAGTTATTACTAGAATATTATTATTTGATTCAATTCATTATTCGGGGTATTATGTACATGTTCATCGGAATTCTTAAATGTATAAATCATGAAGCCTTTAGTTTTCTGCTGCCCATTAATACCTTCATTTGCAATTGTGCCTTTCTTGCTTTTCTGGCTGGGAATAGCTCAGAAGAATCTTGAGATAGGAAGAAGCACAAGAGATGGTGAATTGGCAACAGTTTACTAATGTTCGTTATATCAGTTATACGAGTTGTGGTTTAGCTCAAACAACCTACTACATAAGACCATACAGGCAGAATATATTGTTTAATTACAATTGAATCATATTTGCTATACATAGTTACAAGTTCTTTTAGCTCACTACTACAATAGTTTAGCCAATCTCAAAGGCTTATTTGATGCCCTATTTGATTATGAAAGTGATGCACCATTCAAGTCACTGTTCAACAATATTGAAGATAGTTGAAAGAAGAGATCCAGAAAAGTTTGGTTGGATACTTGCACAATCTTCTGTACAACAGGGAACGATTGATTTAATATCTGATGTTCTTTCCAATCTGTTGCATTTTTTTTACTTCGGCAGCTTTGTGTAAAATTTTCAGTTTTAAAGCTGTAATAAAAAGCTAATGATGTTATTCATTTTCTTTCAGATTGATGTGAATACTGAGGTTGGCGTGGTACGTGATGTTCGTCTGAAGGAACTCCGGCTGTACACTGACTACGGACGTTGCAGTCGTCCATTGTTCATAGTTGAAAATCAGAGGCTGCTTATTAAGAAAAAGGATATCCATGCCTTGCAACAAAGGGTCTGACCTTTCTTAAGTTTGTAGTTATTGTTAGCCAGCTTATAATGATCTTTTCTGAATTTGTTGCCTTCAATTTTCTTATCAGGAGGGCCCAGAAGAAGGTGGTTGGCATGATCTAGTCGCCAAGGGATTTATAGAGTACATAGATACTGAGGAAGAAGAAACTACCATGATATCAATGACTATCAATGTTAGTGCCTCAATTCTTAGATTGGTTCTAATAATTAGTTAATGACTATTATGTAGAGACATATGATGACTACCTTATGCAATGCAAATTTCCAGGATCTGAACAATGCAAGGAACAACCCAGAAGAGGCATACTCCGAGACATATACACACTGCGAAATTCACCCATCACTTATCCTGGGTGTTTGTGCTTCAATCATTCCTTTTCCTGACCACAACCAGGTTATTAACGCCTCATGAAATCTCTTGTTTTCTGTACTACATTTGTATCGGCTTGACTTCATGAGACATCCTTTTTGTCTTTCAGTCACCCCGTAATACATACCAGTCAGCTATGGGGAAGCAAGCCATGGGGATTTACGTCACTAATTATCAGCTGCGCATGGTGAGGACTTGATTTTTTTTTCTCCAAACACATTAGAAAATTAAAAGTATAATTTCCAGATTTTCAAACAATACTTTTCAGGCACAAGTACTGGTACACACTACTAAAGTTCGATCATCTGTTAACCTGAATCCAAGCCTTTTCATTTGGTTTTACTTTTTATGAGTCTGCTTTAGGAGGTTCTTTTATGAAGTCTGAAATTTGGCTTAGTTGTCAGGTTGCATATAACAATTTCCATTAATAGGCCCGAGAATGCTATTATTGTCATAGCTACTTGCACAAGTTTTTCCGTACATAACTGTGCTGGTGCTAATTCCCAGGATACATTGGCATATGTTCTCTATTACCCGCAGAAGCCTCTTGTCACCACACGTGCTATGGAGCATCTACACTTCAGGCAGTTGCCAGCTGGCATTGTAAGCACTGTTGATATTTATACTCGCTGACATAATAACTTCAGTAGTTCTCAGTTGAAAATAAATATTATTGCTAATAGTTTCTAATTTATTGGATAGAATGCTATTGTGGCTATTGCGTGCTATTCGGGATATAATCAAGAAGATTCTGTTATTATGAACCAGTCGTCAATTGATCGTGGCTTCTTCCGATCATTGTTTTTCCGCTCATATAGGTATCATATCTGTAAAATTTCATCCTTTTATCAACTCGTTTGAGTGTCGCTAGGAAGTTATTTAAGCTGTTTTACTTCTACCGCAGAGATGAGGAAAAAAAGATGGGAACACTTGTCAAGGAAGATTTCGGCTGTCCGAATCGGGAGGACACGATGGTGAGTAAAATTTTAGAAGGATATTTCTTCTGTTTGGTCAAGCTATAATGGTTTAAATCAGAAGCATTCTTTTTTCAGGGTATGCGGCATGGGTCATATGACAAACTAGATGATGATGGCCTAGCTCCACCTGTGAGTTTTTACTAGACTTTTGATCTATGACATAGATTACTTTTGTATGAACATTCTTTATGATCATTCCTTTCATGTTTTTGTTAATTAGGGTACTAGGGTTTCGGGTGAAGACGTTATTATTGGAAAAACCTCTCCAATGGCACAAGAGGAAGCCCAGGGGCAAGCAGCAAGGTACACACGACGTGATCACAGCACTTCTTTGCGACACAGTGAAACTGGGATGATTGATCAGGTCTATTGTCCTTTCTGTGATGCAACTTTTACTAATGCTGTTCTTCTTAATTTGTAGTTTTCTAATTGTGTTTTCTTATTTTATCCTGTGTTATGTACAGGTTCTACTAACGACAAATGCTGATGGTCTGAGGTTTGTGAAGGTGCGAATGAGGTCAGTACGTATACCTCAGATTGGAGACAAGTTCAGTAGTCGGCATGGCCAGAAAGGAACTGTTGGCATGACATACACGCAAGAGGACATGCCTTGGACTATTGAAGGCATCACACCTGATATTATCGTTAACCCGCATGCCATCCCTTCTCGTATGACTATTGGCCAACTTATTGAGTGTATTATGGGAAAGGTCGCAGCTCATATGGGCAAGGAGGGTGATGCCACACCTTTTACTGATGTCACAGTAAGTTTGTTATTACAATATTAGCAAAGAGCACAGATAAATCTGATTATGCAAAGATTTGCAAAAAGCCTTCTCCCATTTGAATTCACAGAAGGGAATATAATTAACCTTATGTATATTGGAAAAGGTGGTGTTAAAATATCTTCATATCCAAGTCTATGGTTTTATCTACTTAAATTGGCGGACTAAGTTCCAGACTTCCAGTCATATATATATATATATCAACATAGATTATTTGATAGACAGTGTTAAGTTTCTAATTTTCTCACTATTGCGGGAAATTGTGATATTATACGGGTCTTGTGATGTCACAGTAAGTTTGTTATTACAATATTAGCAAAGAGCACAGATAAATCTGATTATGCAAAGATTTGCAAAAAGCCTTCTCCCATTTGAATTCACAGAAGGGAATATAATTAACCTTATGTATATTGGAAAAGGTGGTGTTAAAATATCTTCATATCCAAGTCTATGGTTTTATCTACTTAAATTGGCGGACTAAGTTCCAGACTTCCAGTCATATATATATATATCAACATAGATTATTTGATAGACAGTGTTAAGTTTCTAATTTTCTCACTATTGAGGGAAATTGTGATATTATACGGGTCTTGGTTGTAGCAGCCTGCCTAAGTTAGCAACAGGTTTGTACTTGGCGGTTTTGTGAGTTGGCATGTTTCTTTGTACTGGTGTGGCAGATCTCGAAAAATGTGAGCTGTCATCCAAGTAAAAGCCTCTCATTTTATGAACTCGTAACAGACCTTTGTTTTGGTATCCAAAGGTGGACAACATCAGTAAAGCCCTGCACAAGTGTGGGTACCAGATGCGTGGGTTTGAGACCATGTACAACGGTCATACAGGCCGCAAGCTGACAGCCATGATATTCCTGGGCCCCACATACTACCAACGTCTGAAGCACATGGTCGATGACAAGATCCACTCTAGGGGACGTGGACCTGTGCAGATCCTGACACGTCAGCCAGCAGAGGGCCGGTCCCGTGATGGTGGTCTAAGGTTTGGAGAAATGGAACGTGATTGTATGATTGCACATGGAGCTGCATTTTTCTTGAAAGAGAGGTTGTTCGACCAGAGTGATGCATATAGAGTGCATGTCTGTGAGAAGTGCGGCTTGGTTGCCATTGCCAATCTCAAGAAGCATTCCTTCGAGTGCAGAGGATGCAAGAACAAGACTGACATTGTCCAGGTATGATAACTATTTTAATACTTGGGGCAAGGCACTGCCCTGTTTCATCAATTTGTCTTTGTGAGGTCAAAACTCAGCAACTATGTTAATTACTTCAAATTTGTTTTTTTTTTCATTGTTCTTCCGAGTTTTGCTACTCATTGCAACCTTAGGCTTGGTTTTGGTTTTGGGTGATATATGCACTCATGGCCTCTGAAATCTTGACCATTTTAGGAAGACTACTCATAGATTGTCAGTTCATTACTTGTACCAATTTTGGAACTTTTCTTTGCTCCCTTCTGGACCTTATGTTTCCTTCTGTGTAGAAACATTTTCTGACCTTTTATTTCGATTTGTGTCCATAGGTGCACATACCATATGCATGCAAGCTTCTATTCCAGGAGCTCATGGCTATGGCTATTGCTCCCAGAATGCTTACCAAAGAAGTAAAAGAACCTCAAAAGAAGAAAGGAGCATTCTAGGTTAAGCAAGTCTGACTTTGTAGTATTGAAGTTTTCTGTGTGGACTTCGGCTATATTTGCTAACAATAGCCTGCTTTCGGGCTTGAACACTGCTGCCTGATAACCCTGCAAGTGGGAATTTAATTATGAGCTTTTGGTGGTGAAAAAAAATTATGAGCTTCGGATTAATCAGCAAGTGGAACAAGGTTAAAAATGAGTATTTGTATAACGCCACGCACCAGCTTGCACTATTGTAGCTTTTCTAGATTATCTGATTGGATACTAAAACTCAATTTTGTAATTTGTAAGAGCATCTTTATTTTTAAAATTTTTGAAGTTTTTAATCTGATGTAGTAGTTTCTAAATGAGTTTTAGAGATATAGATGAATTTTTATTTAGAAATTTTGCTTCAGAGTTTTCTATTTAACAATTTTGCCTTGAGAGTTTATAAATTTCGACGTGATTTAATCATTTGTAAAAATTGATCGGTCTCTCACAACATTAGTAGTATTTGTTGACGTGATAATTAAAAAAATTTAATTTTTTAGTTTCAGAAATGGAGAGTATAGAAATTAAATAATGATTAAATTTTTAAAATTGATGTGATAATAATTTAGAAATTCTAAAAGTATTAGAGATGAAGATGTATGAATTGTGTTTATTTTGAAGCAGAGAGTAGGTTTTAGATTTGATACGTGGAAGGTTCCCTACAAGGACCAACACGTATTTTTTACAATTTGTTTTACCGGTACTGTTGTGTTGTAATGTTTTGTATGATAAAATTGTCCCCGTTGAGTGGAAACAGTTTTTTGGAGATAATTCAACTGATCGTGATAGAAAATTTGAATTGAATTAATTACTAATTAGTGTTAAGTGAATGAATCTTATTTGACCTGCTAGTGATCATTGATTTTGTTCTCTTTCTGTTCTGTTTTTTTGAAATAGCTATTTGTTTCGTATTTAACAACAACAACAAAGTCTTTATTCTAAATAAATTGAGTAGGCTAGAAATGAAATTCAATTTGAAATGAAAATCAATATAAATAATAATAATAATATAATAAATAGTAAAGTAATAATAAAAATAGAAGTATAGATATGATAATAATAATACATTTTTCTATCAATCATTAGTTTAGACTATATTCTACGTCATTAATGTTGAACTAAAATCGTACAATTAAAACACTACTTCTAAAATTTAGTTTGTCACGATTCTGATACGTGAATCGCTAATCCATGCACTCATATCTGACGCCAACTTATTGGAGACATTTCATGCCTTTAAGTCTCTTTTTACAACTTCATCCCATGTCAATTTCGGTCGACCCCTACCTCTTCTCGTGTTTTCGACGCGGCTTAAAACTCCACTACGTACCGGTGCATCAGAAGGTCTTCGCTGGATATGCCCATACCATCTCAAACGATGTGGAACAAGTTTCTCTTCAATTGGTGCAACCCCGACCTTGTCATGTATATCTTCATTTCTAATGCGATTCATTCTTGTATGTCCACATATCCACCGTAACATATGCATCTCTGCCACACTCATCTTTTGTATGTGTTGCTCTTTAGTAGCCCAACATTCTTCTCCATACAACATTGCGAGTCTGATTGCCGTCCCAGAGAACTTGTCTTTCAACTTTTGTGGGACCTTCTTGTCGCATAGGATGCCATATGCTTGCCGCCATTTTATCCAACCCGCTCTTATTCTATGACTAACATCTTCATCAATCTCACCATCACTCTGTAGCATCGATCTCAAATACCGAAATGTGTTTTTTTAGGCACTATTTGTCCTTCTAAACTAACATCTCCATCTTCTGATCGAACGCCACTAAACTCGCACTTCATATACTCGGTCTTAGTCCTACTAAGTCTAAAATCTTTTGATTCTAAAGTCTTCCTCCACAACTCTAATTTTCTACCCACCCCTACCTTACTTTCGTCAATTAGAACAACATCATCTGCAAAGAGCATGCACCAATGAATAACGCCTTGTATATCTTTCGTGATCTCATCGATTACTAAGGCAAAAATGTAAGGGCTCAAGGCTGATCCTTGATGTAATCCTATCTTAATGGAAAAGTCATCAGTCTCGCCGTCACATGTTATGACACTAGTCACAACGTTATCATACATATCCTTGATAAGGTTAACATACTTTGTTAGGACTTTCTTATTTTCAAGTGCCCACCACATGACCTTCCTCGGTACTTTGTCATATGCTTTATCCAAGTTGATAAATATCATATGTAAATCATGTTTCTGCTCTTTATATCTCTCCATCAGTTGTCTTGTCAAGAAAATCGCCTTCATAGTTGATCGTCCAGGCATAAAACCAAATTGTTTTTTCGTAACACTTGTCATCTTTCTTAAACGATGCTCAATCACTCTCTCCGAAAGCTTCATTGTATGGCTCATAAGTTTGATTCTTCTGTAATTAGTACAACTTTAAATCTCCTTTATTCTTGAAGATAGGCCGGCATTTTGTTTGACCGGAAGATGTTGTTGAACATCTTAGTTAGCCATACTACCCCTATGTCTCCAAGACATCTCCATACCTCGATCGGGATGTTATCAGGCCCTAAAGCCTTACCTACTTTCATTCTTTTTAAAGCCTCATTCACCTCCGTCTCTTGAATTCTTCAAGCGAATCGCCTATTGGTGTCATCAAAAGAGTCATCTAGCTCAACCATAATGCTTTCGTTCTCTCCAGTGAACAACTTGTCGAAGTATTCTTTCCATATGTTCTTGATCTCGTCGTCTTTCACCAAAAGTTATTTGTCTCATCCTTGATGCATTTGACTTGGTTGAAATCTCTCGTCTTTCTCTCGCGGAGTTTGGCAATCTTATAGGCATCATTTTCGCCTTCCTTCGTACCTAACTTATGATATAGATCCTCATAAGCTCGACCCATTGCTTCAATCACAGCTTTCTTTGTATTCTTTTTGACCGTTTTATACTTATGTACGTTGTCTTCACTCCTGTCATGATGCAAACACTTGTAACAGTTCTTCTTCTCCATGATATCTTTTTGCACGTTCTCGTTCCACCATCAAGTGTCTTTAGGTTTACATCTATTTCCATTAATCACTCTGAATACCTCTTTAGCTACCTTTCGAATGCGAGTTACCATCTTCTTCCACATGTTATTAGTGTCGTAATCGTCTTTGTTAAAGGTTTCTTCTTCGATCATCTTATTCTTAAAGACCTGTTACTCTGTTAGGTATCTCTTTTGAGTTTCCACCATCTCGTCCTCAATATTTTGACGCTTTTGTCCTATCGAGCGCGTATTTGAAAGCGAAAGTCTGAAACCACAAGCTTATGTTGTTGGATGACACACTCTCTAGGTATAACCTTACAATCTACGCAAGCTCGTTTGTCCTCTCTCCTAGTAAGAACAAAATCAATCTGGTTCGAGTGTTGATCACTACTGAAGGTAACTAAATGAGGTTGTCTATTTCTTAAGAAGATGTTAGCTATCATAAAGTCATATGCTACAGCGAAGTTCAAGATGTTTCCTCCTTCTTGATTCCTATCACCATATCCAAATCCCCTGTGCACTCCTTCAAAACCTCCACTAGTAATACCAACATGACCATTGAAGTCTTCTCCTATAAAAAACTTCTCGTCGCTAGGCACATATCTAAGCATCTCCTCTAGATCTTTCCAAAATTGCTTCTTGACGCTCTCGCACAAACCTATTTGTGGAGCATACGCACTAAAGACATTTAAAACTAATTCGCCAACGACCAACTTGACTAGGATAAGTCGATCTCCTTGTCTCCTAATGTCAACAACTTCGTTCTTGAGGCTTTGGTCAATTAAGACGCCTACTCCATTCCTGCTTCGTTATGTTCCTGTGTACCAGATCTTGAAACCAGTATTTTCCACCTCCTTCGCCTTCTGACCCGTACATTTAGTCTTTTGAACGCATATGATATTTATGTTGACTCAAACAATTTCTTAAATTTGTTGATTTGCAAAACGACAATTTATATCAAAACTTGTGAGATTGAATGCAGGTTATCAAAGCAAGATCAATTGAGCAAGATATTTAAATCGAGAGAAATCTTAAGAGCTGAAGAACTCAAGATCTCATAAGATTATATAGGTTATCAAAGCAAGATCAACTGAGCAAGAGATTTAAATCGAGAGAAATCTTAAGAGCTGAAGAACTCAAGATCTCATAGGATTATATAGGTTTAATTCTCTAGAACTCTAGCTATTTAGAATTGGGAGCAAATAAGCAAAAATCAGAAAAAAAAATACACAATAGCGTTCTAACGCCAAAGTTGGCGTTATAACGCCAGAGTGCTGAAATCCTGCGAAATGGCTAAGTAAAGACTGAAATTGTACTTAGCGTTATAACACCACATCTGGCGTTATAACGCTATAAATCTGAGATTTTAAAATGATATTTTAAAATAGATAAAGACTTCGATAAATTCCAAATTGTCAAGAATATCTCTTAAATATTGTTTAAGTTTATGAATGTAAATTTTATTTCATCAAAAACCTTGATTTACACAAAAGCAAATTTTCGAATCAAACGTTCTAAAGACTTAGCGTTATAACGCTAAATCTGGCGTTATAACGCCACTGTAAGGAACTTAGCCAAATTGGCTAAGTCCTGACCACCAGCGTTATAACGCCAACTATGGCGTTATAACGCCAGAGTGAGGAACTTAGTCAAATTGGCTAAGTCCTGAACTCCAGCGTTATAACGCCAAGTATAACATTATAATGCTATATTGGTCCAGATTTTGAAATGTGATTTTAGCAAATGATTAAATAAAAATTCAAATGTTCAAAAATAAGTCTTAAATATTGTCAAAGATTATCAGGATGGATTTAATTTGCTCAAAAATATCATTTTGCTCAAAAACATGTTTTTCAACCAAATTTCCAGAGACTTTGGCGTTATAACACCAAGCTATTCAAAATTGGGAAAATTCTTCTAAGTACTGAAAATTCTGGTTTAGCGTTATAATGCTTATTTTAGCGTTATAACATTAGATTAAAATTCAAATGACAAAAAGTTTGTCCTGACATGGGATGGCGTTATAACGCTATGTTTTACATATAGCTTAGCGTTATAACGCTACTGTAAATTCTCACAAAATTCTAAATCCAACGTCACAAAATTTTGTCCTTACTAATGATAGCGTTATAACGCTATGTTTTCTATACAACTTGGCGTTATACGCTATGTTCCGAAAATCGAATTTTGTGCAGAAATCAAAAGGTATAAAGGGGACCATCTCCCCCAACTCTTTCTAATGAAACTGAACAGCAAAATCCCAACTCTTAGCAGCCATTAAAAGCACTCTTGAGCTCAAACCAAAATAGCCAAATCTATAACAAAAGCTTCCCAATTTTAATTAGCCAAATTGTTCTATTGCTTATTGAGAGATTAGTTGTGCTATTAGTTTAGTGAATCATCATCTACTTTCTCTTGTTTTCATTGTGAACCGTTTGATTAAACCTAGGGTCCAATTACTCTACCGGTGTGTGTAAAGAGAGTTGGATTCCGCCTTTGTATTGCAACTTTGTTTATTGGAGCGGACCGGGCTTTTTACCGCAAGAAGCGGGGGCACCGGGGACCCGGAGACGTAGGCGAGGCCGTTAGTGCAAGCCGACTCCGTCAACACGCGATTGAGCCATCTCTTTACTCTCGAGTAAAGTGCGAAGACCCTTGCTTATTTGTCACTACACCAAGGCGCTGATGTAGCGCGTCACTAAGGGAGTGACGACCCGGCCCTTGCACATTTAACACCATATCCGGGTTCCAATATGGCGTGTCGCTAAGAGAGTTATGCCCCAACGAAAGTCTATTGGGTTTCATTTTCATGGAAATGCCTATTTTTTTACGTTGACACGTCATGTCTATCACAACTCTCCTCCTTTTTCGGGCTTGAGACCGGCTATGTTGAAACAACACAGGAAGAGTTTTGTTTTGTATTTAAAAAGAAAAAAATGCGTGTTTAGTGTGCTCAAAAGTAACTTGTGCCAAAATCCTTGTGTAGGCCATCCGATTATTTAGTAGAGAAATGGATCAGATGTTTAGCAAAAAGAGTGCGATTCACATGGCTATTTGTGTTTTTATATACGAAAAATTAAACGGAGGAGAGTAATTACACTTAACGAGGATGTAAGACATTCTTTTTAAGAAAAAAATAATTTCTATATCGGCCATAAATTTATGGGATGTAATGGGAGGGGTCCATTTAAAACGTAGAAAGAACTTGAAAAAAACATCGAGAAACAAAAAGGCGGAACAGACCCATGGCCATAAAAGTGATGCCACGGTCATGTCATGTTAGACATAATGAACAGGTCGAGTGTGACGATTTTCGCCACATGTGCATGATGACACACGAAAGACTTAAATAATAAAATAAATAATAATAGTAAACAAATTAATGACACAATACATAACAAAATATAAATTTTGTTGATCATAAATGTTTTATGTACACATATCAAAAGTGTATTAAAATAGCGGAAACGAAAAATAAATAAACAATAAGAATGATACATCAGTGACCATCCATTTATCTAACATAATGTGAAACTGGAGAAAATGAAAGTAAAGAAAGTAGTCAACATGAAGGCCTCTGATCTCCATCCTAGGGCGTCCTCGTCAAAAGCTCCAATGCTCATTATTGTTACCCCACAACCACCACAAAAACGTGAGTAATTATAAAATTACTCAGTGCCGATTTAGGTCCAACTTTGAGCTTATATTTTTCTCTAAGATTGAATCCAACCCCAACACTTGATAGATAACTATTCACATTTTAAATCTAACAATTTTGCTTGAGGTGATATCTACAAGTTTTTAGAAAAATCTAATTAAGTTTGAGACCAATATTTTGAAGTAAAGTCGTTAAAGAAATAAAAAAAATCTACATATAATACGAAATTAAGTCAAGCACCCGAAAATAAATTTCAATTTGTAGGACAATATTATTCACCCCTTTGGGATGAGGCACTATACAACAAATCGATACTTCTGAGGCAAATCATGTGCCTACCTCACAAAAGTATACAAAGATAGGGGAATTAGTTTTTTGCCACTAAAACTATTGTCACTCTTCAAAATGCCACTAAAAAACTTCAAATTGATTATTTGCCACTAAATATCAGATTGGATTTTTTTGCCACTATCACTATTTAAACTGGATTAAAAATTCTTAAACTTCTTAAATTCCTGAAATGCCCTTCTCTGGTTTAATTTTTTCTTTTATTTGTGTAGCCTTCAACCCAACCCTCGACTAGCGCATCGCAAGAGTAGGAGGGAAATCCGAATGAGAAAGGAAGAACCCTAGCGCCCCGGGGTGGTCACGCTCTGCCACCAACGCGCGCCTCCGCCTTGCAAGTACTTTATCAGGGCAAGTACCCGTTGGCTGCTTCAATTGTCAGGGAACAAAATGCAAAATCAGATTCTTCTGTTGCAAGAGAGCCTAGAAAGGAAGCGATAAATCATAGAGAGGAAAAGAATAACTACCAGACGATTTTGTGGATGTATGTGACTCAGATTTCGTGGATTGCGTGTAGGGCTGCTAATGGACTGGACAACCCACGAAAATTTGGGCTGGATATTGTTGGACAAATATTGAATGGACAATTTTCGAACTTCAAGTTCAAGTTCAGCCCAATCCAATTTTTTAAAATAAAATGGGCTAATTCTGAATATATGGTGGACTGTATACGGACATGTCCAAATCACAATGTGGACTGTATACGGACATTGCCCAAACGAAGCTCAGGTCGGAAACTCGGAATCATCACGCCTCTCTCCTCGTCAAGCATCACTCTTGCCTCTCTCTCTCTCCTCAAACTCCCGACCATGAACCTTTTTCGCCTCTTCTCCGTCGTGTGTGTTGTTTCGCTCTCTCTTTCTCTCTCTCTCGCGTGCGACCAGGTAGATCTCTCTACCTTTTTCTGAAATATGTAGTATAAACGTTGTTATTTGGTGATTTTATTGAAAAAAATTGTTGGGTTTAGTCGTTCTTGATTCCTAGGTCTCGTTTTTGCTTTCCGTCGACATTCTGATCTATCGATTCATTAGATTGTGCATAAATTTGGGGATCGATTATTGAAAAAAGAGATTCGTCTTTTGTGTAATTAATTTCAGAGAAAATGTTTGAGAATTTGTGTTTCAAACTTAAATCGCATCTTCCTAAGATTATGATTTTGTAGTCTGTTGTGTAGGAGAGATTATGGTTTCTGGCTTATCTCAAATTTTTGTTTTTGGTACTGACACAAATGTAGATGAAAATACACCTGTTAATACTGAGGCACAGGCACCCACCACTCATAAGGTTTTACAAATAATCACTCTATATTAAACTTATTTACTCACCCATTTCAAATGCTTCAACTTTGAAAACTGTTATTGTTCTTTGTTTCGCATCATCTTTTCATTTCATAAGAACAAATCAGCATTGTCAGGAGAACAAATAGTGTAGAATTATGCAATGGTACTTATAACAGATAAGTGCTAAAATCTTATTTCCAATTGTGGGCATTACTTGATAGTTGATATAATGCTCATGATTCTTCTCTTTGCATTTACTGATGTGCCAGTAATTGTATACTTCTAGTTTTATATCAGTTTGCTTTATAGTCAGTGCATAACAGTGCTCATTTCAACATTGCAAAGAACTAGTTTTGTGGCCAGCTTAAGATCATATATTCCAGACAAAAGCAATTTAATACCACAACTGCTCTAGACTTGGTACAGAAATTCTGTTATAGAACATACATGGCAGTGATTTGCCAGTCACAACATTGCCCAACTTAGAAACAGACTAATTTGTTGTTTAGCACGATAATAATATTAAATGCCGTGAGCACATGGCAATGTTGTTGTAATGAATTACTTGGTACCTTATGCTTTTTATGCAGCAACACTGGAACAGTAAATGCTTTTTATTTGCAACATTTTGGTACAGTTTTCGTCACTAGCCAAATGTTAGTATTATCTAGTTCTATATAAGAATATTAAAGCATAAAGTTCCCATTCATTATTTGTTTTTTATCGGTAATATTCCATTTTTGGTATTTTGATAATTATTCTCTATTTGAAAATTGGTTATTATAGACACAAAGTGATTATAAGGTGATAAACATGGATCAATGGATGGGCTTCTACAGATTCTGTAATAAGGTAACAATCAATGTTCTCACTATTGTTCTTTCATTTGTTATAGTTTTGTACCTAACTAGTAGCATGGACTGATGTTGACTGTACTGGTGGTATACATGTCGAGCACGTTACACTGCTATGCACTGATATTGTGATTAAATTAATGCCTCTCTGACAATTTTATTTTACTGATACCATTCTCATCTCTTGAAAATTATGATTCTGACCTGGCGTGGTCACTGATTTTGGATAATTTTGTGGATTGGTTTCTTGAAAATCAGAAGTAGCTCTTCCAATTTATACTGATATGTCATGGTTTCTGTCATAATATTCGTTTTATTTCTGAAAAGTATTATTTTTTTCCTTTTCTTCAAGACGCAGTCATGTCTCTTTCTTACCTTATTTGATGGGCAGCAAAAATGAATTATTTTTTGGTATAAAATTCGGTATTTAATCCAATTATAATTGAAAATAGTTGTGCCATAACCTATAAGCCTGGAGTATTATTTCATTTTAATTTGTGGATAACTTATTTGACATCAGTATTAAGAGCTTGTTAATGTGTATGCTATTTTAAATTTCCTCATTCTTATTCTGTGAAACTCAAAACTTGTTATTTCTTGACTATTCATTTGCAAGAAACTGCAAAAAAAACAATCAGAGAGAAGATGATGTTAAATTATTATTTTTAATGGGTTTCCCTTGTTCGAGGGTTACACTTGAAGATATATAAACAGAATCATGCACCACCTTTATTTCCCTCATTTTTCCAGTAGGCAGTAGCTGCTGTGGTTGCTTGATTTTTTTTGTAGAATTTTGTTTTGTGAATTTGCTATATTTTCTGATAGATTTAATCATAATCAAGCGTAGAGATGTTGTAGCAAAAATTGACCTGAATATAAATATAATTTCTTTACATGGTTACCATCAGATCCATCACTGAAATAACCACATGGTCATTTTGTCATCTTGTCATCTAATAAATGGATTGTCCAAGAGGTAGTCGGCATGGTCAAATTTTGGTCAAATAGTGGGCTTTATTTGATAACAATATGGACCAAATATGAACTGGACATCATTTATTAAGAATGGGATTGGTTCGGTTATGAACCTCCCCTCTTTATTACTGGACTGGTTTGGGAATGGATTGATATCCGTCCATTAGCACCCCTACCTCAGATTGCTCGAAATTGCACGGAGGTGTTATTTGACCTATACTAATTTTGGAGTTCATTTAATCTAAATCAACGTTTGAAAAATAATCAGCGTACAAAAATAAATGAAATTAAATGCAATCCGCTGTTGATATTTCAACACGTTGATCTTATTGTTAATCTATTCTTAGTGACACATTATCTTATTGTTAATGAACTTCAAAATTTTGGATTCAATATGCACATGTTTGCTCGGATACAAGATCAATGGTTCTTTCTCATTTAAAATTTCAAAATTTAAATTATTAATATAACAAATACTGATTTGACAATGTGTCACTAAGAATTGTGAGTGGATCCCTAAGATATTAATTTAATTAAACTTTGAACCACTTGTTTGCAGTTGTAGTGTTTATCAAACTCGTGTTGCAATGTTTGAAATAGATCATAGTAAGCATTTTCATTATTGTTATATTAATATTGTTTCAATTGTTATGCAGCATGTTGGGCAATGCACTACCATACTTTGAGATGTCAGCAATTAATGCTGACAAACCACATCTATCTATAGATGAAATACAAAGGCGGGTTGACCAATTTAGAAAAGCAGGTTTTATTCTCTTTCTTATTTGATAAATCTGTATATATATGCTTGGTTTGTCTATAACTTCTTAGTGCTTCTTTCAATACCTTTCTTCATTTATTTCAGGGAAGAATGTGATAATTTCAAACCAGCCTTACTTTTACAAGAAAGCAGAACTATTCCCTGGTAGTGCTTTTGTAATTGGTGCTGATACCGCAATAAGACTTGTCAATGTAAGATTGTCACGATCTACTTGAAGTTTTATAAATTGGTTAGAGAACATAGTAACTGACATATTTGTTCAAGTTCGATATAATGGCGCACCTAGTGTTATGTACAAGTTTTGTAGTTGGTGTCATAAACCCAGAATTTTATGGCCAACAACAATTTGCCATTTTTCTGTGCGTCCTTAATGAGGTCAAAATACACCATTTTTTTCCGATTTGTTTTAACAATTAAAAAGCTATCTAAAATGTTAGAATATTAAAAAGCTATCTTTATCCTGCTTAGTTTTGAAAGCTGTTTTTCTTAAATCTTTTAGCCCAAGTATTATGGTGGTGACTACAGTAGAATGGTAGATATATTACTGGAGTGCAAAATGACAGGTACAACTTTTCTAGTAGGAGGGCGCAAGATAGATGGAACTTTCAAGGTATATATGCTTTCTATACCCATATTGTAATGCCTTGGAACTTTTTTGTTATCTGAAACTATTCAGGTTTTCTTTTGACTAAATATTTACACCTACAAAAGTGATGATCACCTCTCATTTTTATAAGACATGCTAATCGTCTCAGCTTTTTTTTTATATAAGAGGGATATAATGTCTTCATTTTTGTGTGTCTTCATGGTGCCTCTAAATCTGCACCATTCATTAAAATCAATGGATGATCTAGATTTAGTTGCATAAAAAGATGTGCATGATGAATGGTGTGGATTTTGAAGGCTCACAAAAGTAAATGCATTATATTCCTTCTTTTATAAATGAGACACCCAAACATATCCTTCTTTCATATTTATGATATTAAAGAAAGGAAGGGAAGGGTGGTCTGGGACTCAGCGCACCTATTAGAGGAGGAAATTTTTTCTTTTTTGAGTATAGAAAGCAGTTTCCTATGTTCTGCATTTATACATTAGGGTTCCGATTCCTACCTGATTAGACTGTTCTACATACTGGTCAACCTGGCTTAACCTGAATGCTGATCTCAGGGGCTAATGGGTTGCGACTCAGGATAAAGTATTTTTTCTTGAAAACTCACAACCAGACCCTGATGATTACCTGAATAGGTATCAATAACTGGTATCTTTCTTAAATACATACAGCATACTGGTATCTTTCTTAGACTGGTACCGACTAAGAAATACATACAGCATACTGGTATCTTTCTTAGACTGGTATCTTTCTTAAATACATACAGCATACTGGTATAAATAGGTATCAATCTCAGGGGCTAATGGCTTAACCTGAATGCTGATCTCGATTCGGGTACGGGTTAAAAACTCACAACCAGACCCTTATGATTACCTGATCCGATCCAACCTGTTTTTGGTGATATTTGTATGGGTTGCACTGTTAGAATGGGTTCCCTTATATGATTATGCATTTTGGTGCTTGATAACGGAAGAAAAAATAGAATACACAAATGTGGGGAGTCTACTGTGACCATTGTGTCTGATGTGGGCTGGATTCAGCATTGCTTGCTTGTGGTGTGTTGGGTGAACACATGAATATATTGATTGCATATTCTTGACCCATTTTAAACGCAATTGTACATATACAGCCTCTAAGCTGTGTACTTCTATAAAGTTGTACCTGTATTGAAATTTGCATTAAAATCTGTAAACTGGGCAGGTACTAGGCGACTGTGAAATTCCCGAAGAGTTGAGAGATATGTTTGTCCCAATACCAGAGGAGAAGTTTCGCATAGATATTTCTTCGACAGAAATAAGACAAAAAGATATTTGTACATAACTTATGGCTTTCATAAAACTGGAACAAATCAACAATTTGCATTCAGGTGACATACATGGTCTTCATAAAGGTTTTATGCAGTACCCAATTTATATTATAAGGTTTTAAATAAAAACAAATCGGAAACTATATAAGTTTCCATCCTTGTCCGGCTTGTAGGACATGCCGACATGACAATCTGATACGTTGATTTTTGTACAACTCTGATCTTAACTATTTTGTTTGATTTGATAATTCGTGGCAACTTTTCTTGGGGTTATGTGTAGAGAATTGATTTTTGAAAATTTATGTGTTGCTCTCGGGTCTTATTAATTGAACGGACATGTTGATTAGCATGTCTTATAATTGTTGTTCTATTGTTGTGTTTAATTGCTTTTTAATTTCTATTTGGTAATTGGTTGTTCCTAATATGATAGAATTGAATTTTGATAGGTGTACGTGTCATGCATATCACGATATAATTAATTATAAATGGAGCTCTTGATTTTGGAGTCCGGAGAAGGGTAGATTACTTTGGGTCTTTATATGCATTATTTTTCTGTATTTTTACAAGAGATTATTTTCATCCGGGACCTCATGGTCACGAGGTGACATCTTTATCGCTACATGTTAAAAGAGTTATTATGCATATTATTTGAATTATTATACATATTATTTAAATTATTATGCATATTATTTTTTTAATATGCATAACAACTCAAATAATATGTATAATAACTTCTTCGTACAAAAATAACATGCATAATAATTCAAATTATAACTCTTTTAACATGCAAATGACGTGCGTATTGATGAACGTATCGATTGACCGTATGATCAGAACATTTTTTTTCCAAAATAATAGCTGATACAAAACCCGTCGCGGAGTAGGTACGAGGATTGATTAATTTATTTATTATTTTGAGGTCAGTCCTGTAGGAGTATTAATGTTTCTTTTGTTTGTGCGTTAGATTATCAGAAAGAGTAAAAAATTGGAGACTATACGGCATTTATATTTAAATATTGGACTTGAACGGGATGAAGAACTTTCACGACGAACGAACGAGTATCAACCGGGACAAAGTTATTTGGAAAAAAATATTATAGTTCATGTATTTTTGTCCGTCTAGTAACTAGGATTTCGTTGTTTTGTTTACATCTATTTTGTTCATGTAAATATTTTGTTAATTTTTTAGCAAAAATATTTTTCACATATTTTTCTTTAATAAATAACCAAGAAAAAGATAATAATATGAACTTGCACAGAAATGCACTGATGACATTCCATATGTCTTTCGTATTACATTTCGAACAATCTAATTATTAAATGAAACTATTTATGTTAAAAGATCGATGTAGCGTTGCATAGTACTACTACTACTATAGCGGCATGACTATTTGTTTCTCTTTCACATTTGTGGTTTCATCGTAGAGTCCACGTAACCAGGGCAGGGGTTGCAGACTTGCAGTTCATGTGATAAGTCTGCATCTATATCTTGTACATACATCTCCGACAATTTCACAGTGCTGTGCATAATTTCACCGATTTTTTTTAATATTAGAAATATAATAAATAAATTATAAATAAAAAGAAAGATTGATACAAAATCGCAAAAAAAATAGAATAGGCCGGAGTTGCAAACACCGACCTTTTGAGAAATCCAAAAGGCCGGTGTTGTGATTTTGTTTTTTTTTTCCGCAAACCATACAACCCAAAAGTTTGATTTTTTTATTAATAAAAATATTATTAATTTAATCCATTAATTACATTATATTTAGGTAATTTTTCGTAACAACTTCGACACCTCTCATCGGAATCGTAATTAATTTTTTTTATCATCGCAAGTCATCGAGCTGTGGATATTCGAGTCTACTTCTGCCGCGTCGAGTCCGATTTGCAATCTGAGAAACGAGCGACTCATAATTTATTCTGACGCAAATTCATGATAAAAAAATATTAATTAAGACTTTATTTTTAAATGTTCATGTTCGCATGTTAACATCTAGACTCATGTTAACATGCGGACATGAACGTTTAAAAATAAAGTCATTATTGTCAAAGATATGAATACAGGGTTATAAATGTTATTCTTTATTTTTTCAGGTCAGTTATAAAAATATTTTAACTTTTGGTAGTGAACGTTTATATTTTAATTTATGAGTTGGGTTGTATTTAGGTAAGTTTTTGTAACAACTTCAGCTGTGCTAGTCGAGATCGTAATTAAATTTTTTTTATCGTCGCAAGTCATTGAGCTGTAGATATTCGAGTCTACTTCCATCGCGTCGAGTCTGATTTGCGATTGGAGGAATGTGCATATCAAATTTGGCTCCATCTTCAACTTATGTCTTAATTAGTAATTTTTATCATGAGTTTGCGTTTAAAACTCAATTTTGAATCGGTTGTTTCTCTGATCGCAAATCAGACTTGACACAGTAGAAGTAGACTCAAATATCTACAGCTCGATGACTTGCGACGATAAAAAGAACTTAATTACGATTCCAACAAGCATAGCTGAAGTTTGTAGAAAAAATACTAATCATACTTGATATTTTTTGTAGCAACTTCAGTTTCGCTCGTCGGGATCATAATTAGTTTTTTTTATCGTCGCAAGGTATCAAGTTGTAGATATTCGAGTCTACTTCCATCTTGTTGAGTCCGATTTGCGATCGGAGGAATGCGCATCTAAAATTTGGCTCTATATTCTTCAACTTATGTCTTAATTAATAATTTTTTATCATGAGTTTGCATCGGAATCAATTCTGAGTCGCTCGTTTCTCCGATTGTAAATCGGACTCAACGCGGCAGAAGTAGACTCCAATATCCACAACTCGATGGCTTGCGACGATAAAAAAATTTAATTACGATTCCAACGAGCACTATCGAAGTTGTTACGAAAAATTACCTAAATATAATGTAATTAATGGATTAAATTAATAATATTTTTATTAATAAAAAAGCAAACTTTTGAGTTGTATGGTTTGCGGAAAAAAAAACAAAATTAATTGGCCGATGTTGTGAACACTGGCCTTTTGAATTTCTCAAAAGATCGGTGTTCGCAACACAAGCCTATTCTATTTTTTGCGTTTGCACCGATCTTTTTATTTATTTATAATTTATTTATTATATATCTAATATTAAAAAAATCGGTTAATTTCAGGTCTTGACTTCGACATCTTTACTCTTTTGTCTTTTCCGTGTCACGAATGCACAGAAAAATAGCTGTTCTCAATCCCTCTATGCAAACATCCAAATTCCAAGTACCATATCTACACGTGATTTCTGGAATATCGTGAGCGGTCAGTAACCAAATTCTACTAGTACATGATAAGTTTTTATTTTTCAATGAGGATTTTTTTTTTATTTTTACATTTATGTTTTTTTTTGAAATATTCATGTAGAAATTTACATATTTGAAATCCAACTTAAAAAAAATGTTACATTGCAGTCGAGAGACTTGAATTATATTCTTAATTATGTCAAGGAAAAAAATTAAAATCGTTGTTAAGATCTTGTATATACTAAGACTCACCGTTAATATATATATATATATATATATGAGAACGGATCCATAGCCTTTTTTTTCTAGTCTTCAGTAGCCTCCGCCATCAAAATCGATGAAAATAGTTGATACGGACCGTTGAAAACATTTTTCATACTAACGTAGACTTGAAGATCAAATTTTACATTTTTTTTGATTTTTTTTTTCTCCTATTTTATCAGAGAGATTGAAAATTTATTTATCTAACGATCTACACACATTTAATTTTCAACTCATCCAATAAAATAGTAAAAAAATTTCAAAACATGTAAAATTTAGTCTCCGAGTCTATGTTAGTATGAAGACTGTTTTCAACGGTCCGAATCGGTCATTTTTATTAGTTTTGATGGCGGAGGCTACCAGAGGCTACAAAAATAGAAGGCTATTGATCCCTTCTCTCTCGCTCTCTCTATATATATAATTTTGATCTCTAAGTAGAAACTTGAGCAATAATTTGAGATTTAAGTTGTTCAATAAATTTTTTATATCAAAATTTTGTAGGAAATTAAATTTCGTGATTTTTGAACTATCTTTCTATTTTTTAAAAACAGTTTAGATTTAATATTACAAAAATGTCATTTATGAACTATTTTTAAAAAATAAAAAACTCTAAAAATTACAAAATTCGACTTTTATTTCACCTCCCTTATACGCGGAAGGTGTGCAATAGCCCAACAGCTAACGTTAATTTTTAGAATTCTTTATTGATTCTATGTAAAAGTAATATTAGATGTATTAAATGAGGCAAAGGATGCCTCCGTTTCCTATCCGGAAATGGGTTGCAAACACTTGAGCTGCTCTACTACAAATATCGCTTCTCCCTTCAATTCGCTTCACAACACAAACCACTAACCACTGAAGTGTCACTCATTGATCTAGTTCCATGAAGCCTTTTCATCTCTCTACATTCTTCCTCTTAGCCCTGATACTCCTCCATACAACTTCACCAGCAGTTTCACTGACATGTAGGCCCACAGAACTGACACCGTGCGCTGCCGCGATACTGTATTCCTTTCCGCCCTCTAGTGCATGCTGCTCCAAGCTCAGGGAACAAAGACCATGCCTTTGTCAGTACAAAAAAGACCCCTCTCTCCAAGGTTATGTCAACTCTAAGAATAGCAAGAAGGTTGCCACTGCTTGTGGGGTCCCCACTCCTTCATGTTGATTTTCTGTTGTCGAAGATAGTGCGAGTCTTGCTGTACCCTTTCTTTATCTAGCTAGCTAATAAGCTAAATCTGTTAGTGCTCAGGTTAATATATGCATGATCGTAACAAAAACAACTTATCTTCTCCAGTGTAGTCTAGCGAGTGTATTGTTTCTGTTATTGCAAGGTAATGTTAAAGGTTGAAGCTTTATATCTTGAGGTCTCCATCTCATAATGGGGAAAACTGTGTAAGACTTTTAAGCTATCTGAAGTGCAAAAAAAGCAGGATACTTCTAGATAAATTTGGTTTTTAACTTGTTTTTCTTTCCCTTTTTTGTCCTGAAGAGAGAAATCTCCTTGTCTAAACAGCACGTCCGTAATACAACATTCTAAACTTAAATTATAATTTTTTTCATCTTTAAAAAATGTGCTGCAAACAATTTGTTCTTCATTAGTCAAATTTTACATAATCAACCACTCCATGTATGTTCAACGGAGAACACAATCTTGAAATAATTAAATTCAACATATATGCACTAAGCCTTGTGTAACTTACAATTAATGTAACAACATACCATGTGACTACTAAGTATCTTTTGAAAGGTAATGTTTAAAAAGCACTTGGTATCTTTTGAAAGGTAATGTTTTGATTCAACAGGAAAAATCATTTAAATTTTGTTTCGTACGAAGTTGGACCTTTTTTATCTCAGAAAAAGATAAGCTTTGAAGAGTTAACATTGTATAAATTTTAAAGCAAAAAGTAATAATCGCTCGAGGTTTGTGAAATTTGGACGATTTTGGCAACTTCAATTGGCAAATCATGTTAAGCATTATATGTCAATATCAGCAATTGTTAACTAGCTCGTCTGATTTAAAGTTATAACATGTTTATAAGAAAAATGACAATATAATTTAAGAAAATATATTAAAAGTATAAAATTATGAAAATTCTATACGATACTATTTTGAGATGTGATTACCAACTCGACGATCCATTTGAACTCGTTAAGATCTCGATACTTGCACAAACCGAGCTGATTACAACTCGAGATCGACTTGTTTATCAACGAACTAGTCAACTCTTGTTAACAACTTTAACAAAAGAGTTGTTAGCGAGTCAAACGAAGCGAGCCAATCGCGAATATTTTGTACACCCGAGCATCCTGAACACCCACATGCTGCGTGTTTGAAATACACAACATATCTTTCACGAGATATGTTTCTAACACAAAAATTAGGTCGTAATGCACACCTATCACAACACATCATACATAACTCAACCTTGCTATTTCCTTTCAAAAAAGCTTGTTTACGCGTATCGTTATATTCCTTATCGTCCAATTTGGTGCCTTGCAAAAGACTTGTTAGGGACGACGCAGGAGCATCCAATATATCAACTTATCAACTAAGCATTTTCTTTTTTTGATAATAGTGACCCCAAGATAGGGTATAGTACTCTACTAAACCCCATGAAAGGAAAAAAAAAAATACAAACTTAATACTATCAATGACAATAATTCAACTGAGATAAACTGGTAACTGAGATGCTGGAACTTATCGAAAGATAGCACACTAAATATAGAGAAAAAATAAACAAGAAAAGAGAACTATTAAAAAACCATTTATATGTCAATTGCGGGATCAAAGGCAAAAACATAAATAGAGAAGAGCAAGCAATATCACTTGAAGTTTGCAAGAAAAATATAGGAGCTCATAAGTTAATCCGAAATGCTTGTTCACGTGCTAGGAGCAGTTTCTGTTTTAGCTTCCTCGTCCTTTGACTTCTCTGCATCAGTTGATTGAGCTGATTGAGCCACTTCTTCTGATTGAAGGATAATAAATGAAGCCAATGTCATAATAACATTAAGCAAAGTCACTTTTGCTTAAATTCATATGTTCACTATCATCTTTTTAAATACTTCTCTTCTTTTTGAGACGAGAAAAGATATCAACAAAGCTGACTGCCACAAAGTAACCTTTAAAGGGATCACTTGACAATGCTTTTTCAAAGAACTTCACATAAAATTGAAAAATTAAAAGCAAATATATAGGCGTGTTATTGTAGATAGGCAACAATCAAATCCCATGCTATTTGAGAATTGACTTATGATGCATCAAGAACCAATAAGATTAGGGATTTGACAAAACCCATCCAAGTCCGACCCGACCCGAGGGTGAACCCATGCGGACCGTCCAAAAGAAACCGGGAGCCAAAGACGAAGCAGTCAATTTTTTTGGAAAAAAAACCCATGGTAAACCCGTCCCAAGAACGATCCATCCCGGCCCGTCTAACCCATCATTAACCCGCCGTAAACCCGTCAAAAAAATTCAAAAAAATTCAAAAAAAAAGAAAAATAATCCGACCCAAACCGAACCCATCCCGCCCGACCCGACCCGACCCCGCCGGATTGCTAACCCATGGGTCTTAGATGGGTTGCGGCCGGTTTAAAAAAATTTGACCCATCAAAACCGGCCCGACAAACCCGTCGACCCATCCAACCCGTGATCCGACCAACCCGTTGACCCGAACGGGTTTGGCCCGACCCGTCCCATTTTCAAATGCTTAAATAAGATCATGCTTGTGATGTCAAATAACAAATTTAACCCTTATTTGTAGAAATTAACAAAATAAGCAATTGTCAAGTGATCCTCTTTTTTATTCTCAATTTTCGATATGAGAAAAAAATTAACATAGCTTAATGCCACATATTACTTGTAATTTGCGCCAGTATGGGTGAGTTACAGCCCAACAAACAAATTAGTAATGTAATTCTTGCCTGTATGGGTGTATTACAGCCCACAGAACAAATTAGTGTCCAAAGAACAAATTAGCAAGGAGCTCATCTTTCAGATTTTTAACCCACAAAAGACCTATTCGAGATTTTCAATATTGATATTGTATAGGTAAAGGTACTCGTTGAGAGTTCAGAATGTACCTTCATCTTCACTTTCCTCCAGATCATCCTCCATTCCACCCATTCCACCCATTCCTCCCATGCCCCTCATCATTCCCTCCATTCCACCCATTCCTCCCATGCCTCCCATCATTCCCTCCATTCCACCCATTCCTCCCATGCCCCCCATCATTCCCTCCATTCCACCCATCCCACCCATTCCACCCATTCCTCCAAAATTCTGCAAATAACAAAAATAATGACATATTATGAAAGGAAAGAATAAATGATGAAGCACTAAGAAAAAAAGGTCAAAAGATCAGCTTACTGAGAGATCCATTCCTCCCAAGTCCACATCACCTCCTGTACAATATACAAAAAGGAAAACAAAAGAGAAAACAACGTAAGCTAGAGATATTAAATAAAGAAATAAAATGCACTTAGCATAGATTATGGCACCAAACAAAATTCCACTTTTCATTGAAACATATTACAATAGAATTATCTGAAATTATCTACAAGCGAAGGCAAGTTTTTACCTCATTTCTAATTATCTAAATGCAGGGTACAAATCAATCAAAATAATTCAATACTGCTCATTCAATCAAATACAAAATTTTATTTTTCCAAATGTAGACACTACGGCAGTTGATAATCATCTAAACACTACAGCAGTTCACAATCTTCATGAAGAGATTCAAAAAAGAGTAATAACAGAATGGCAGGGCTAGAAAAAACTATCTTCATAGTTGTTTTCATTAAAAAAATATTTTTGATATGATCTAAAGTATAAATTACATCTCAAGTACTATAATAACAATTGCAAGTTCTTAATACATACAAAAACACTGATAGACTGAAATGTGCTCTAGTCCTTACCAACTTAGTATGTTGTCACTGTAGAGTGGTGAAAAGTACAATACAAATAGAATACAAGATAAATATTTAATCCATTGCCTTATCAAATGTACTTGTGTTTCCTAGAATCTTCACATTACACTGAAAATAATTGCTGACCAGTATATCTATTAGTCCCTAATTGCAGTCATTGCTAATGCACTACAAAAATAATTGAAAACAATCACTGATATGCTGTTGATTTGAGGTATATGCTCATATTAGTTTATGGCTGTTAAGTATCACGAGGACATGAACAAGTTGATTGTAATTCTCAAATATTATATTCAATCATTACTTTGAAAAATAGCCTACTAAATCTATCGATTAAAGATTACCAAAAGTGGCCATACGAACAAGTATCAAACATACTAATTTTTAGAGCACATCGAACAAATCATACAAGATGCAAGAGTGGGGTTGTATAACCAGGGTAAATTAGGGATGTGAATTGAGTTTAACTAATATTTAATCTCTGTAATGAAGCTAAGTTTGATTAAATAAAAGTATATAACATGTTAAAGAATGAAGAATGGTATGAAGAAATGCATGTCATGCTTTAGAAATTCAACGAGAAAATAATAAGCGAGTCGTATGACATAACAGACATCTAAATGACTATAGCAAGCATCGGTCAATTTTTTTTAATTTTCTTCAATTGGTATCATGCCTGATATTCTTAAAACCTATAGAAAACTGTTGAAAATGCAAATAAGAAACATTACCGTCCTCATCTTCATCAGCCCACTTGTCCCAGTCAACCTTGATGTAGTGCGGTGCCTTGCCGTCCCCCCGCAACAACTTCTTCCACCAACCCTGTTCTTCTTTTACCAGCACACAAAATATAGATCGCACCCCCTTGTTTATCTTGCTCTCCTTCATTAAGAAAAAGGAAGAATAATATCATGCAATAAAACTCACTTCAAAAGAAAGGGAAAAACAAGAACTACAATTATCTAGATATTGAAGTAGGAGGTTTATTTTCTTTTTTCAAATTACACACTACATTTAACTGCTTGTGAGAAGTCCGCATGATTTTTTCTATGCGACCAAATTGAAATTTTAAAGAGAGGACATGAAAAGCTGACTACAATTTTCTCAATTTATTCATCAAGCCAGAACAAATAGATTGCTATACAATATACAGTACATTAAAAAAAATCCTGACTGTGTGTTCGAAAAACATTCAAACAATGTGAAGCTTTTTATCACAATAATCTGATGGCAGTATCAAATTAGAAAACGTCTATACTCTAAACCAGCTAATGACCAGATGCAACCATAAAAATTACAGGCATTATAAAAGAACAGTGCTGGGTGTGATAAAAGAATAATAAGAGAAGGTGAAGGTGAAGGTGTACCTCCTTATTGATTTTGTCATGAAGAGTCAACTTGAGCTCATACGAGTTATTAGAAGAACCCGCATTGCCAGAGAAGATGAAGGTGCCATCAGGTTGCACATCAACGTTAACATCCTTAGCATCAGGCAATTGTATTGTCAAGTAAACCTTGTCAAGTCTCTCGGCCCACTTAACCTCAGGATGGCGGCTAATACATTACAAAAAACAATAACAAAGTAAAATATAAGAGGCGTCTGTACGCACCATGAAACAGGATAAGACATAAGCAACAATGGTGGCACTAGTAATAGTTCGTCAAAATTACCCTTTTAGGTTTCTTTAAAGGTTTTGAAGTTTTCAGTGATCAATTCAATTGCATAAGAGAAGCTGCATAAGGTTGCATTGAAGAAGTTCAAGCATTGGGAATAATTAGTGCAAAACAATAGCTTTTTGGAGGCTCTAGATTGGGTTCAATTGAGGATACTTTAAATTATTTCTGATTTCCATTTCAAATTCCCAACTCATGCCACCTGTAATGAACTGGAACACACAAAACAGGAAAGTTCACAGTTGGGCATGCAGCACTCTTGAACAAATTGGTACTGCTTTTAACTCTTGGAACAAAGCCAACAAGAGAATAAGAATCTCCATAAAAACCTAAAATTTGATAATTTGTACTTTACCCACATACACATAAAAAATAAATAATAAAAATAATAGTAAGGCAAAGTATACTGTAACTTGACTAGAAAAAAAGAAAAATATAATTCCTAAAAACAATTATTTACTCAGATAATGAAATAAGCAGATAACCCTAAACCCTAAACCCTAATGATATTGGCAGAACCCCGCCTATAAATCCTAACCTTGACAAAGGGATCATCTCCAGAATACAAGATCAAACCAACATATACTGTCTAAGAAGCTCAATCGATAAATCGATCACTAAATTTTGAGTGCACGCAGGAGAAGGAAAATATCCGAAGGTCCAAGGGTTTAAAGGAAAGAAAGAGGGAAAAAGATAGAGATGCTTACCTCATTTTTGTTGAAGCAGCAGAAGAGATTACTATAGGAGGAGAAGGAGCAAGAAGGAGAAATGGAGAAGTGAGAAGAGGCGCTCGATTTATTAGGGTTTCGAGAAGAGCGATCGCAGAGAATACCTCGTATTGAACTGAGGAGAGGCGCTCCATATACTCTGCACCTACTTTTACTGGTGATCTGGATCGTTGGATTAGATTTGAACGGATCCGATTTTGTAGTATAAAAGTGTAATCATATAATTGACGATCAGCCGTTCGAATCTAATCGAGTGATCCAAATTAACGAGAGTGCAGTGAGCACATGTAAAAAGCGACGCAGAGAATACTGAGATTTTCCGATCGAGAAGCTTTTCATTTTTAAATTACATACGATTAAAGTTGTACATGGATCGGATTGGTCGGATTTTGATCATTTTTTCAATTTGATCTATATTAATCGGGTTATTGCTATTATAATCCATCACCAATCCGCA
This sequence comes from Eleocharis quinqueflora, assembly GCA_964058865.1. Lineage (NCBI taxonomy): Eukaryota > Viridiplantae > Streptophyta > Magnoliopsida > Poales > Cyperaceae > Eleocharis > Eleocharis quinqueflora. The sequence continues at coordinate 26,512 of CAXKVX010000838.1, read as the reverse complement.
TAACTTAAAATCTAATCCAATCCATTTTTTTTATGGCAGTCGGGTTATGCGGGTTTTGCGGATTTTGATTAAAATAAATTATATCGTGTAAAATGCATCTGCAACATATAAAACTCATTTTCATTAATCATAATAAACAAGTTGTTATAGATATTTTTCTTTGCATTTGCACATTATTTGTATATGTCTTGATAGATCTATAAACATGAAAATGAGACAAAAAATACACGCTTTGATTCAAAGTGTAAAAATAGAATAACAACACTATCCACATATTGTCCAATATTCTCATTATTTATATAATAGATTTTAGTGATTGTTAAAAGATATAAAAAGACAGATTTAATAAACCTCTAGATTGCAACCTTTACTTTAGTTATTAAATGCTAACCTAGATTATTTCTTTTGTTCTAAAGCATAAATTACAATCTTGCAATTAATAGTTTAAACTTTTTAGATGTAGACAATAAAATCAAGAAATAATTCACAGACATCATAAGCAAATTGATCAAATCGAGTAAGAACAAATAATCAAGTTTAAGTCTACATTCTAAAAACCTAGATGAGTTCTACTCATTCATGACAAAAAAAAAAGAAAGAAATACAAGATAAATCGATGCAAAACATAATTAAATAGAGATAGGATGATTAGAAAAATCGGGACGAACCTCTTCTCCTAGTTTTCTTCTTCATCTTCTTCTTTTTCTCCAGATTTTTCATTCTTCTTTCTAGATTTCTCTCTCTGAATTCTCCAAAAATATGTTAAAATGAAGTATCAGATAAATATGTTCTGTTCTGGGGTTTATTTAAATCAAATTTGAATTTCCCATCAAATTATGTTGAAGAGACACCAAAAAAACGCCCAAAAAAAAAACCCCAAGTAGCAAAAAATACAGTGCAAAAAACAATGATGTAGCCCGCAGCGGGTCAGCTGTGACCCGCCAGAACCAAGTCCCACCGCTGGCGCCCTTGCGCCCCACAACACTTCATCGACATTGCGGCCCGCAATAGATCTGCTGCAGTCCGCAATCCAGTTTCCTAATGCACAATACTTCGTATTTTTGTCGTATCTTCTTCGATCAGATTCTGATTTTGATGATTCAAAACGTGAGATTCTGATTTTGATGATTCAAAACGTGTTGTGAAGCTAAGAGAACTCTCTACAACTTCGGCATAAGACATTTGAAATTACATTTTTGGTTCCTACATAAAAATTGCACAAAAGTAGGAATGTAACTAGAATTCGTATAAAACATAAGCAAATCATAATTAAAACTCACAAATTTTGTCAATTTCACAAGATGAATTCTAAATTTTATATATACGAAACACATTTATCACTCGCGCTTGCGCAAGCACCATGATTTTGCACATTATATATATACTCGTTTTTTCTTCTCTTGACTTAATTTTGTGTAGACCACTGCTTCTCTATGCAGGTGTGAATGTGATGTGTCTACCACTGTCTCTTGACTTAATTGTTTTCACTTTTCAGGTCTGGCAAAAGCATTTGTCTCAATCCTACTAAATTAATTGTTTGTGCCACTTAATTATCATCAACATACCTTATCATTTTGTTCATATTATCACTAGGGCTGAATCTGGTTAGTTATTTAATTTTGGTCTGGTACAGAGTATCTTTCTAGTCTTGAAAGATATCTTTCTAGTCTGGTTAAATAACTTTGGAGAGGATTCCATTGGAGTTATAATTGTATTTTTATATCTCCAGGCTAGAGGTCTTAAAAGGTAATACAAAATCTCAATTACAAGTATCTGTAATGTTCAGCTTTCCAAATAGATTAAAAACTATAAAAAAAACTATATAATATTAGATTTAGAGACGTCTAAATACAACAAATATGTTTAACATATGTGTGTTATGAAAATTTTACGTTTAAGTAATATAAATATATGTCAAATAATGTGATTAATTAATTCATGACATCATACATATTTCAATAAAATTTTGGATATGACTACATATAGAATTAAAGATTAGGCAGAATTTCATATAAAGGCCTCTAAAACTTCAATATTACATATTTAGACACTGAAATCTCATAATTACATATTTATCAATTTAAAACACAAAACGTTTCATACAAAGGTTTCTAAAAGTTCAATATTACATATTTATCCACTCAAATTTCATAATTATATATTTATTCAAGTAAAACACAAAATGTTTTATTATTGTCCAACATAACTGCAAATTAATAAATTAATGTAAATTAACAATTAAATGGTAATTACCACTCTAAAACACTAAATGAGGGAGGAAATTGAAAACGAGTAGGGCCAGGTTGGATCGGGTCAAACTTGCCAAGTCAACGGGTTGGCCGGGCCTTTATATGAAACGTTTTGTGTTTTAAATGGATAAATATGTAATTATGAAATTTCAGTGGCTAAATATGTAATATTGAAGTTTTAGAAGCCTTTATATGAAATTCTGCCTAAAGATTAAATTAATTGCAGTTGTTAATGGACTGGTTGTAATTAATTTATATAATATTAATAATAACATTTTGGGCTAAAATTAAGTTTATTGGGCTAAAATTTAATTTAGAATATTATGAAAATAATATTTGATTTTTTAGAATATTTTTCGGATTTTTTTTTTCTGAAAATGTCGTTTTTAGCTCAAAATGGATCCTGATTTAGCTCAGATCTTCTAGAAGCCTTGACCAACTGTCTTTAATGCATGCACGAACTTGATGATTATTTACGCCATGTTCTCTATTTTAGCATGACGGTTTACTAAAATTAGGGCTTGAGTACTAGTATAAAAGAGGATGAATCACCATAGCTTGAATTCATCATCTGATTAGTCTTGCTCCATAGGAGACAAAAATACTTTGCCATTAAAACTCACAAACAGAGAAAGAAAGAAAATTCAAGCTTTGGAAGGACTCGCAAGCTACAAAGGCGTGTAAGTTTACAAGACATGCAAGTCAACCATCTACATCGATTTCTTTTGACATTGCTTGAGAGGCAAACGACAAGAGGCCTTAAGAGATGAGAAATAGTTTTCCTTCTGGTTCGGTTTTATATTTTACTTCTTACATAGGATTTCACAATTGTTTAGTTCGATTTGAATTGCACCATCATATTTTTTTGAAATAAGCAGAAAGCGACTGTCACTTTCATTTTCATAGAAAAAAGAAGTACAAAATATCAACTAAACAAATCGCTTACTCACTATCTATAGTCCTAAGCTAATATGCATCCTCTTATACCCTATCTTTTTTATCTAATATTCATCCAATTTGCAAAATAAAATCAAGAAAACAAATGACCCATAGCAACCTAAACAATTGCACCATCATATAATTCATTTACAATCATTTTGATCAAATGTGCTTGACGCGGTCAAAACAGTACTCTCCTTGACCAGTACTGGAGGCAAGGAAAAGTTCAATGATGGTGGTAGAATCAGTTCCTCAATGCTTCTATCAAACATCTCAAGTATTGTGCTCATTGTAGGTCATGCTTGTGGCATCATTTGGATACACCACAAGCCAACAATCGTGACTCCTCGAACAATTTCTTCACTTACATCTAATATGCCGTAGACATAGCAAATGTTGTTTTGCTCAACACACTTGTAAATAGTCTGGAAAATATGTTTCACTGGAACTGTATGTTAGTTCCATTCTGCTTTGTTTTTTTCCAAACATTTCAAGCAACATCATTCCATAACTATAAACATCGGACTTACTTGATGCAACACCACAGTTCCAGTAAAACACTTCTGGTGCTATGTATCCTCGTGTTCCTCTCCAATCGCTCATTGATACCATGCTTTCTTTTGGCTGACAAAACTTGGCTAAACCAAAATCTAATATTTTAGGACAGTAGTCTTGATCAAGTAGAATGTTATGCGGTTTGATATCAAAATGAACAATGCGAGTGTCGCAACCTCGGTGCAAGTACATTCTATGTGACTCAATGTTGAATTTTGACTGTCATGTAGGTACTTGTCTAGTGATTCATTTGGCATGAATTCATAAATAAGAGCTCTCTTAGATCCCTTTATAAAAAATCCTAATAGCCTGATTATGTTGATGTGTGAAGTTCTCCCTATGGATACAGCCTCACTGGTAAACTCTACACCAGTACTTTCACTGTCTTTAAATATCTTGACAGCAACAGGACTACCGTCCACGAGTTCACCCTTGAACACACTAGCATGTCCTCCTTTCCCTATTTTCTGACTAAAGGATTTAGTTATCTTTTTTATTTCAGTGAAGTTATACTTTTTGGGGACCAAAGATCCAAAATTTTCTTGATTGAGCTTCAAACATAACGCACTTTGGTTTCAATACGAAACTCTAATTTAAAAGAAAATTTCAGAACTCGAGATTTTGTTCCTGATCATTTTCAAAACCAAAGCCAGTGGAAACATTTTTTACAAAAACAGGCCTACACATGTCACTCTAAATAAGAATATTAAAGCTATACTACAGCACACTGCGACATCTAGAGTTCTAGACCAAACCAAAGATACAAACAAACAAAAACAACCTCAAAAGAATAAACAAAATACTAACTGAACACAACAGCAGTGACAACAATGAGAAGCTACAGTTCAGAAAGAATTGCGGGGATATAATGTGATAACTCCGCAGTGAGGGATTGGAATCCATTTACTAGTTGGGTGTGGAACTCCTGGTCTTCTTCCCCAATTAGCCTAAAGTGCACACGTATTGCGCGCTTACAAACAGCCATGAACTCAAGCAATGCTGCAATCAACTGCTGCAATTCTTGTGAGCGCAACCGTGTGGCAGGTTCTCCTGACAAGAATGCTGTGCATACACTCAATACACCACTATTGACCTGTAGTAAGAAAAATTAATTAGAAACAGCCCTTTACACAGGTACAAAAACCAAGTCTTGCAATGGGGAGACGAGTATAGCATTCACTACATCTAAATGTACTCAGACCACGCCCTTTCTGTACCTTTTTAAAAATGTAAATTCCAAATCCTTTTCAATTATAAAATTGGACTCTCCTGAAGTATCTTTGCAATCAAAAGACCAGGACTTTTTGTGTTTACAAAAATGGTTGCAGAGGAATATAATTATATAGATACTGGACTCGTATTACAGTGTTACTAAGACAACAAACAATGACAATAACAAAGCCTGTAGTCCGAAACAAGTTGGGGTAGGCTAGAAATGAAACCCAATCGAAATATCTATTGGGTTTCATTTCCATGGGAATGGTTGGGATTTACGTTGGCTTGCGAAGCCTATCACAACCCTCCTCCTTTCCAGGCTTAGGACCAAATATATTGCAAAAACAACATAGACAGAGTTACAGTATTACTAAGACATTAGCAGAATTTTTGACAGTTTTAGTTTTCTGGTTTTTTTTTTGTGTTAAATAAATCAGTTGATGGACTGGCACTTGACTGGAAAACTAGCAGGCCCGAACAAACCACAAATCCTTGGGTATCCCGCCAACACTAAGATGCATGAAGACATGATAGTAAAAGACAAAAGGAAACTTCACCTGCACAGCAACACTGCCCTGAAGGATGCGTTGCAGGCTCTGGAGCCGAGGTAGCTGGTCACCCTCCGAGCTCCGGGGCTCCTCCAGCTCATTCCTCAGGGCAGCGGTCCTTGTCTCTATCATCCCTATCGCATTTTCAACAGGTGAGAACTCCATTGATTCTGACTTCACCACCTCCAGCCTATTTACCAGCGCTGGGAAGGAACCCTCTGTCTGTAACACTGTTCGCCTCTTCCATTGATCATCCAATCCACCTTGAGTTTTTCCATTCTTGGTGAACGGTGTGTCAAACAAGAATCGATCAAAAACATGGGCCCGCACAGCACCAGTAGATAGAGACAATATCCTCTCTCTACGGCTGCCTAGGTCTTCATCCTCCATCACAGGATCAACAGCTGTTATCTGGAGGTAGCAGACACCTGGCTGGAGCTCATCTGCTTTAACCTGGCGTGAGTCGGGAATTATGTGCAAGGTGTGGTCCCCATCCATTCTGGACTCATATATGTGGCTCAGTTTCTCCATTATGTCACCTAGACGCACATCTCTCCGCTCACGAAAGACAAACTCCTTATTGTTTAGCTTCCCAAATTTCTCACCATAAAATCCAACTCGATAATAGGTTGCATCAATGAATGGTATCGGGCTCTGTTCTTGCTCAAGGATCGACTCATAGATATTGGTCAAGGACGTGTGGCATTTAGCAAGTTGACCATACACTCTACGGCTCTTGTATACTGGGATAATTAGCTCTTGGATATTTGCACAGAAGTGGAAGAGCTCAGCTTGCGCAAAGAGTTTGTTTGCATGTTGGAGGTACTTGACAGCTGCATCTGCAGTTAATTTTGAGGCTCCATAGCCTTCAACCTCAGCTGCTGATGCTTCAGAACTGATGTCTGTGCTGACAACCGGGCAGATTTTGCACAATGAGGCCACATGTTCACGAGTCCAAACAGCATCATTTCTTCCTACCAGTGCCTGTTTAAAGGGATTTTTGGTAGATATACATGTATATTAGTTAATTGGAGGAACTGGGTACCCACAAGTAATTCTGTGAAAAGATCTTGGGCGTGCAAACAAAGTTTATCATTGCTTCTAATAGTACTAGAATCATACTTGGTGCGTCTTACTGATATATCTTAACTGAATATTAAAACATTTCAGTCAGCTATGCCAATCGCTTTATAACAGACCTTTTTGTTTGACATTACATAGAACCAGCAGTTTGTACCAACCACTATCACAACAAATTGGACAGGCAATTAAACATCAAGACAAACAGATAATCTTTAGGTACATACAATTTCTTCCAAGAAGTACCACTTCTTAGGCAGTCACAAGGATGTTGATAAGATGATCTCACCTGCATAATCACACCAGCTACAGCAACAGCACATTGTGCGGCTTCAGCCCAAGACTGCATTTCTTGATGTGCATCACACAAATGGAGAAGCCACATGATATGAAGATCTGGTACGGGTGCATATGCCATTGCAAGTTTATAAAATCCCTCCGCAGCAGCATATCTATCCACATTCACTACAGAACCCACTAGGGCATGGTCAAGGCCAGCATCAAGTGCCAGAACTAGACATTGGGACAACCGCTTCACCTCTGGCCACGACCACTTATTCTCTGCAGAACCTTCTTGAACAACATTAAGGCTCGTCGGAGGAAGTCCACACTCATGCAAGTTGATCTCACTAGCGCTCTCATCTGCCACCTCCTCCAGGGATTTCCTAAGTCGCCGGGCCTCACCACTTTCTTCCATGGACCCATCAGGACGCATCTGGGATACTTGTACGTCTGACAATAGTTCTGACAGTGTGATCGTTAGCATCACATGAAGCCGTGTGGTATGCCCAAAATTGAAAAATGAGTTCTGTACAAAGGAAGAAAAAACAAGTAATGTGAGAATATCTCCCTGACATCTATGACAAGTGCATCAACTTTGGCAAATACTTGGCAAGAATCAAGTATGAACTAAGCATGGCAAACCTATCATGCAAAAATAATAAGAACAAAAATGAAAGACAAATATATCTAGAAAATGCAAATCCCACGCCAACTGAATTTGATAGTAACAAAAAGCTTGAGGACATGCCCTGATGAGTATCTGCAGGCCGACGACAGCACGACTCCGGATGGAATCATTTCTGAAAACAGCAAGACGTAGCAGGTGGAAAGCAACCTGCTTGAGGAACCGATCATTCTCTCTTGCCAAGAGGGTGGCACCATGGAGGCGGAAGATGCTCTCAAATACTGGCAAGAAAGCTTTCCAGAATGCTAGTGGTTGGCTCCGGGACAGAAGCCCCATCAAAATGGATGTGATGCAGTCAAGCTTTGCATAGTCGGTAGCAATGCTGCGTGATGCAGCTGCCGATGAGAATTTTTCTGTCATCTCAAGTACCTATCAAGAAAAAGAAAAGTAAGACATTTCAATTGCATCTTTTAAAATATTAATGTCTGTAACAGTGTTTTCCACATGATGTATGTGGGCTGCAGTTCTGTTTGCATGGGAACCGTTACTCGTGTTATGCACATACAATCAGATAAGTTAGCAGATCAAGAACATGTTGGGGGTCAGATTTTCAGGATGAAGTAGTGATTTCAGTATCTTATGATTCACAATACGAATCGATACATTACAATTCTGAACCCTTGCAATGCGAACCGTTACCCTGTACTGGAGGATTAGGGAATCACTGGAATCGTTGTGTTCAGCAGTGCAATACGCGTATTGTATCGTATCGTATCGTGCGATTCAGCAATTTGTTAATATCCAATAGAAATCGTGTGGCATCGCGTTTCCGCTTGTCGACTTTTCCTTCATAACCGATTGACTTCTGTTCTTCTCCTCATCCTTGCTTCATCGTCAAGAAGATCCCTCTGCCAAATTGGACTTTTGTTCCGATTAATTTCTTAATTTACGAAAAATAATTTCTTCCATTCATGATCTTGGTTAAACATATTACATAGAGAGCTCCATACTATTCTCTAATTACATTTTTACCAAAAGACCCTTTTTCCGAAGTTTCTCAATAGTTCCTTCTTCCATCTTCTATTACCAGGTACGTGATTTATATGCGCTGTAAATGAAATTTGATTGATTGTTTTGCTTCAGTGCGCTGTAAATAGAATGTTTTGCTTCGGTTTTGTGAGTTCTTCTGATATTATAATAATTATGTATTGTAGCTTCAGTTTTGTATTATTCCAAAGTCCAAATTTGCAATACCATTACCTCTGTAAATACTAAATAGAATAGAACAATGGAATAGTTACAATCATAGTTGTTGAATCGTAAAATGTATCATGTATCGTAGTATTTAGTATCGTATCGTGTATCGATAAAATGTATCATGTATTCGTAGTATTTAGTATCGTATCGTGTATTGTATTGAATCTTTTAAGATACACAAATTTATCTTTGAAATCAAGTAATATAACTAGCTATGAACAAATTTCATTTAAAAAAAGTTTCAATAACAAATTATATCCTATTTTATGGTATAAAGATAAGTCGCGTGCTATTTGACCATTTGATAAGAAATAAATTTAATTCATGTATATTTTAACATGAAAAATCATACAAAATATAGTTAGAACTTAGAAACATTAAGAAAAATAGACTATTTCATTGTCAATTCACACAAATAAATAAAATAAATAAACAAAATAGGCTATTTTCCTTCTTTCCATTTATTTGCAACTAAACTCTAAATAAAAAGTTAAATTACTAAATCAATAATTATAATTATAAATAATAATAAAAGCAATAATTATAAACAGAATTTGATATAATTTGTGATGGTCCTCAACTATTTAGCAAAGTTGAACAAAGCAAATTAGAAGTATTATTTGTCTAATAGCTTCATTTAAGGTATTACATTTTTCTAGCAGGAAATTTGAACAAAACAAAAAATTGTGGTCACTAGTTCACTTAGTGGGCCACGTGTGACTAGTGAGACCACTAATTTCATTTAATACTAAATATATACCATAGCACCATTTTTCCCCAATTTGATAAACTTTCTAACACTGACCAACAAAATTAAAAATCCAAAAAATGGCGATGGAGAGACATTGGAACCTAGCGGTGCAAGATGGAAATAAGCTAGTCGGCTATGCTCGCGATGGAGGAAGGCTAAGCAACAGAAAAGTCAAAGGCGATGCTAAATCTCCTCGTTTCTCTCTGATTCGCGTGGGAGGCAACAAAAGACGAACTGTAGTCGAGGCGATGTAAAGGAAGGCGATGCGACGGAGCGACGACGAAGCATTTCTATTCGACATTAGCGAATCGGTGAATCGTACGATGTGATACGATATGCGTATCGCACCATTGAATCATTATGATTCCAGCGATTCGAGGAGCGTCCGATTCTAACGCACGGTTCGCATCGGTAAGCCTTTGACTCGTACCGTATCATATGATTCGTATCGTGAATCATACGATACTAACATCTATGGTTACAATAGTATCAAAATCAAAATAGATCAATAGATTGATTAAGGTTTATTGATAAATACAAAACTGGAATAGGAATAGGTCAAATAGCATGTTACGCCATAGAAATATAATATAAATTGTTATTGAAATGTTCTTCTAATGAAAATTGTTCGTAACTCGTTATATTACTTGATTTCTAGAATAACTTAGCATATCTTAAAAGATTCAATACGATACACGATACGATACTAAATACTACGATACACATACATTATACGATTCGAAATCTATGGGATTATGTAAAAGCACAAGCTCCTATTGTGGAGTCATTTGGGGGTATCACCACCTCCTCCATGCCGCTGTAGGATTACAGGAGGTGTCATCATGCTTTATTACATGGTGTCACATGCATTTCCAGGTGCACATAGGTGGAATGACTGCAACTTCTAGCTGTGCTTATTTTCTGGATGAACAGATAGATTAATCAGTGTTAAAGTTTGGTACCTGGAGGCTGACAGCAGTGCTGAGGTTTTCTTCCCAGAGTTCCTGCATTAGATATTATTAATTTACAAATGAACAGGCTAAACAAAAGATCGCCATAAACTAATAAGATAATGATCTATTTTCCTTCAATATACACAGCAGTGAATTTTATTTGTTACCCTTTCAAGGATTTTCAGCATTAAAGAGAATAAATAGACTCAGAGGAAACAATTTTAAATCAAATATTTACCAGTTTCAGCCTTAATGCTGGATGCAGCGACTCCCTAAGTGCTCTCGCGGTGGCACCAATGCGAGATGACTGTGCCTGTGCAAGAGCCTCCCTCAAGGAGTATGGTTGGTTGGGGGAGCTCAACTGGGGGCTCACTCTGTTCCATAAGTACCCGTTCTCTGGGGTTCCGCTATTGTGCTACAATAAATGAAAACATCATATACAAAATATCGACCACAGAGAGAGAAAAAGTTATACAACAGAACTAGGCTTGTTTGGATAGGATAGGATAAGATAGATGGAGACGGACATTGGGAGCAGCAATTATCTCTTCCTACACTTGCCAGAAATGATAAGTTTCAGGAATTGCAGTTTGGATGCAGTTGCAAAAATTCAAAGGAATAAACATGAATGTATCAAAAGTTAAAAAAGGCGGTGCATGTAGCTCCCGCTTGCGCGGGGAAGGGTCGGACCACTTTGAGGTCTTTGTACGCAACCTTTCCCTGCATTTCTACAAGAGGCTGGTTCCACGATTCGAACCTGTTCACAAGGCGACAGCTTTACCGCTGCGCCAAGGCTCCCCTTCATGAATGTATCAAAGTGGTCCGAAAAAATATTTGATTGGCTTGTAGTTGAATCGAATCATAGGCATTTTATTATTTTTATTTCTGGAACTTATGAATGTATCAGAAGTTCCAGAAATAAAAATAATAAAATGTCTACGATTCAATTGAACTACCAAGCCAATCAAATATATTTTCCAGGTTATTCCTGATTAACTTTACGATATATGTACTCAATAACTTATATTTGTCTCGAAAGACGTAAATACTAAATTTTTGGGACAAGTATCTATAAACTTATAGCGCAATGTGATACACTAATTGTAATCTTGTTACTCTATCAAACTACCAAAAGAATAATCTCCTATCCTAATTCCCGAATTGCTCATTCCTATTCATCCTCAAATAATTCAAACAAGCCTAAGGCTTATAGGATCAATACTGAGAAAAGAAATTGATTCATCTGCTGTATAAGTGTGGACATCTAATTTAGTGTGTTCTCTCTTATAAGCAGATTGTTTTTTGAGATCCAGACAATAAACCAGTCATTAGGCTCATTATACACATGTACTTGGTAACTGTACAGGTTAATATGAACGGTATTCATTTCCCTATGTTATCAGCTTGAAATTATGTATTGTGGAGAAGCCAAAACAGAAAATGACAAAAAAAGAAATGAAAAGAAAGATACTCAAAATATTAGGTACTTCACTCAAACTGATCAAGCTTAGTGCTACATAAGTTAAATGAAATTTAAATAAAACAGATACCCTGATCTCTTGGCGAGAAGCCTCAGACAGGTACGAGTTAACTGCTGGAGAAAGCCGATCAGAGTATTTTGGAGAGGCAGGTCGCTCTGCATCTGGGCTCCGCACACTACTACTTCCCATCAATAGTGTGTCAGTAGCCTTGTTGTGCTGTGCCCAAATAATTGAAAAGTGTAAGAAATAAATACATCATATTTTACAAGAACAATCAGAGCAAAATGTAGTTAATTATTTACTCTAAAATATATGTTGATATGCCTTCACCGAAGGAGTTGATTTTGAAGTAAAAGTATTTGTGAAATAAAGATACCTCAAAATGCACAAGGCATTCTTCCAGAAGCTTGAAGAAAAGTCTGGTACGAGCAATACTCTGCTGCCATGCTTTGATAAGAGATGCATCATCAAGATTTCTTATTGTTTGTAAGGTAACAATTAAGACCTCCCTCTTTTCAATAGGATTTAGGTTGTAGAAAACTGGCATCTCATCTAGTATCTGTAAGTACAAAGCGAATAAATATCTAAAAAAGAAATGAAAAATCAATAATTAGCACAACCAACATTTTTGTGTAGCAGTTTACAAAATTTTGTTCCCAAACCATCACACACTCGATAAGCTGGATTTGAAATTTAAAAACCTACCAACACATCAAAAAACATTGAAAGAGAAAAAGAAAACAAACATTTGCCTGTATATATTTATTCAAAACAACAAAAGAAAAAAAAATACCTGCCCAATAAGTGGAAAATATAACTGAGCAATGTATAACTTGTCCTCGCTCTTTTGATAACGAGCATCAAATTCATGCTTGCACATTAGCACCACCAACATGCGTGCAGCCTTTATGTTGAAGCACCAAATTATCACATGTTCATAAAATTAAAGAAAAGCAGGAACATATCATACTTTACCGAGCTATCAAAAACCTACTTTTGTCCTCTGAGATAAATCATCATGATCCAATGTGAGAAATATCTCCTGAATTAGCACTGAAGACAGGTAATTTCTGTGATTTGAGGAAGAAAAAAGAAAGATAAGAGCAGATGACAAAATTAATACACCCTTTTCATTCCAAGATTAAGGTGGTCCGTGGTAGCATGATCTAGTTCATCGAAGCATACAGTTAAAATACACATGCAGCTGCAATATGACCATATTACCTGTCAGAAGGATCTCGACCAGGCATTTCGACAAACAAGTCATGATCACAAAGAATTTGAAGAAATGTAAGCTTGCACTCATGTAAAACTGACTGACAGACTCCTGCAAACTTGTCCATGTATAGCGATACCTGTTACAAGTCCAAAAGTCAGAAATTGCAGCATGATATGTGCATGTGAATATCAAAGAAACAAAATTATGTGAAAGCTTTCTTTTCTTTCTTTCACAATACAGAGGATACAGAAACACGTGCTACCTCAAATATATGGCAAGTTTACAGTAAAGAGAGACACAACAATATAACGATATGTTGCCTGCCACTAATTTTTCCATAACTAGCCATAAGGGACGGTTTCTTTTTCAGGATAAAAGAACAACAGGTAATAAAAATATGAACTCTTCTACAATTCTAAGCTGCGAAAAATAGTTCTTGGAAAAGTAGGACCAGAGACAGCTCTGGTTCCACTCCTTATAGAGCTTCTAATCAAATGGGATGTTTCTATGTTGCATAAAACCTAAGCTGCCTAGTGGGGCGAATGTAACAAACAGAGGCTTCTCCATATACAGCTATAGAAAAGTTCATGAACCGCGATAAAGCCTCTCTTTTTTTATTCACTCAAGTACAAACTCCAGGTGTTTACTAGATTGAAAATATTGTTTTCCTTCTGTCTATGGACCATCGAACCACCTGACTGGAGCAAAGGCAATGATATTGGGTTGCTTCTATTACTAAGAAAAGAAAAATTAATGAGGAAAGACTATATTTCACTTTGCCTTATCACAATATAGTAGGAAAAGTCCAAATACTAACAACAACTGGAGCAGAGATATGTTCCCTCCATGGAACGGACATATAATGGTCAAATAAAGCTCAATGAAGACCTGAATAAAACAAATTTTTCTTTGCTTATTCTGAACTATTAGGTGCTAAAAACTGGTTCTACAACTTCTACAATCAAGTTTGAGTAAAAGACACATGCAGATCTCAAATGTACCCATCAGTACAGTAAGTACTATAAAGCAGGAAAGATTGTGAAGTACATGTACATACCAGCTCAAAAACTTGACGAGGCTCAATTACAGAAAGAAGATCGTAGCAAAAAAAAGCAAGGGTAGTGTTGAGGCGCTTTGCGAGGTTGAGACCCTTTTTGCATCGTTCATGCACCTCTGTCAGAAGACAATCATACAATTGAGTGATGCACCGAAACACGCCTTCCTTCAGTTGTAAAGGTGGTATATCTTCACCTGTTGACCATTAATGTATAGACTATAGAGAGTCAAACTAAGAAGAACATCAAAATGTTCATAGTTTGACCATAGGTTCAAATTTCATAAATATGTCACATTTTTTGGATATCACAATCTTAAATTACACAGTGATGAGGTTAAAAGTGCAAACTTGACCAAATTACAGTAATTAAATTTGATTGTTATAGAGTTAAGACTACCAAACTTAATAAATGGAAATAGAAATATGCTAAATACAAAAAAGCATGAACAATTGGGAATTACCTGATGTGATGTTATTGTAGAAAAGGCGGCTTTGTTCTAGACCCATTGACTTCACAATTAGCTCCAGAAAGAACCAGGCCATGGCCAATACATCATCATAAACAGGTCCAACCCTATACCCTTTTGCCTTCAATTATTAAAAATAACATATAAGAGTTGGATCATATTTAATTGTACGCCAAGCAGGTAGTAGCAAGAAAAAATAGGTTGCAAACTTGCAATATATACCTTGCTTCGAGCAAGACTGCCCCAAACAGTGGACAAACCAGGGTAGACTGCAGCTTGGCGGCCCCAAAAATCATCGAATGCAAAGTCAACGTAATTAACCAGAAATCTATTTCGGTCTGACCCATCTGAAGACTCCTGCTGTACCCTGAAATAGCACAAAGCAATGGTAGTTGCAACGATTACAGAGGAATCTTTGTAAGAGAAATTCGGAAAGCACCTCTTTAAGGGAACACGCCATACTTCACCATTGTTGCAAATAATACACACGTCTCTAGTGTTTCAAGCCCCAATTAACACCAAATATGTTTTTGAGATATCTCAAATGGAAAGTTCGCATAAAAGACTTACGGGACAATCTGAACATAAATCAAATCTATTTAACCACTTTTGAGTCTTACTTGCACATAACTTCAAAATACTCTCTCTCTCTCATCAGTGAGGACCCAGTCACAAGTACTTTCATGAATACTTGAAGCTGAAAATCCATGTCATTTCCTTCCATGAATATTGGGCTGATTATTCATGTGCCAGAGGCCATCATTTTTTTTCTTTTTTCAGGATGTGCAAAAGACATTATTTACATCAGTATGCTAAAATATTCAGTGAAAAGACTTTTTTTCCAATAGCTTCAATTTCTTACAGTTTGGTGTTTGACCATAGAAAAAGTTATTACCACAATTAATGTGAAAAGTTTGGTGTTACTAGAGGAATAAACCATTGTAAACAGGCACGGGAAAGCGAAAGAATAGAAAAGAAAGTACCTCATCAAAATATTAACCATTGCACGAAATGCGGCAACCTGAAAGGGGGAAGGTAATACACGGTTTAGCAGCCAGTTTACTATCAACACATCACATAATCATTATTGATATGGAAAAAGAGAAAGAAAGACCAAGAAGATAACCTGAAGGGTTTCACCACCATCACCAATTAGGTGGAGCAGCATGTTAAGTATAGGTTGCAGAAACTGTAGCAAAGCCATGGGCTCGACATTCTTCAAACTATTGATTGCCTGGAATTATTTTGGAAATGTAAACAAAACATATTACAGAATCTCTAAAGTCCCCAAAAGTACAGGCCTATATGAGGCAACAATTGCCATGTCATAACTTCAATGTGAACTATTTAATCTTCAGTACATTGTCGTGTTGTCGACTAAGGTTAGTCTATATTTTCAATTCCCAGGAGGCAATAAAGTGATGCAATGCTGAGTTGTCAACTATGGTTGATCTATATCTGGGATACCAATTCTAATAGTCAGTAAAGAGGGGCATACTATCAGAACTAATTGATGGCAGTAACAAAGAATGTTAATTCCTCATCCATTCAATCAGACATGGCAAGGATCGTGTATCAGTTTTTGTAAGAAAATTTTCTTTAATATCTGCCCTATCCTGTATGTATCAATAGCAAAAATTGAGAGAGAGAGAGATACTACCTCAAGTAGTTCTGATCCCCAAGGAGGGCTGGTACGTAGGGTATGACGGTCATACTCCAAGAAAAAATCACGAATTCTTTCATTTACTGGGAACAGAGATGAGCATAGCTTCATTCTCAGCCGGAACATGTTCTTCCCATCCTCCAGACACTCGATTCTTTCCTATTAATTAAAAGAACCTTTAATTATCCTGCAAAATGTACCTTAATTTTACCTTATTGTAAATGACACCACATATTATTTGTAGATACAACAAAGTCCCATTAATGTTGGGTCATTTGAAAAGCAACGGCTACCAATTATATTCAGACCAATAATGCTCTTACACCCCAAGGAGTTCCATTTTCTTCCAATCCAAAGTAAGAAATAGTTGTGTATTATTGAGGGTATGGACCAGTAATTAAGCATAATAGTGAAGCATGGGGGCCGACTTGACTTAAACCTTAATTTTGAAAGCTGAATATTATTTGTAACCAGCTCCATGAAACACGTGTTATATAAACGTAGGGCGTCATTTGCAGCAGGCGCAGTGAGGGCGGAAAAATACTAAGAAAAGGATATGATCTGATGCCCCCAACCCGCCAAACCAGAATAGTTAATTTTGTATTTTAAATCCTGCATAGCACTGGCTCTGGTAAGTTTTCAGAGCACACTGCTGCAGGCATATTTGAATGTGATTACCTTGACACTGTCCTGGAGATAATGCGGGACCAACTCTCTCAAAATAGGCAGAGATACATCTGACTGCAGCCTGTAGGCAATTTTTAAATTTAAGTGACTCTGTCTATGTGGTGATTAACAATAAGTGCCCTTAACAAATTAAGGTTCATAGTGCAATAATTATAAATGGTAAAGTCGGTTCTTATTTTAAATGTAAGAATGGAGTTAGACAAGGGGATCATTTATCCCCTCTTTGTTCATACTAGCAGCTGATACTTTAAATAAAAAAAATACAAATTGGTATTGATAAAAATCATTATCAAGGATTAGGTCCAATTGTATACAATAATCATAAAATCATGAACATCCAGCATGCAGATGACACTTTATTGTTTATAAAAGCTGATTATAATGTGTTAGAAAGACTTAAGTGGACATTGAAGGGGTTTGAAGGGTAATCTGGATTAAAGATTAATTATGATAAAACTGAGATGATTCCATTAAATATAGAGGAACATAGAGCAAATTATTATGCATCTTTGTTTAATTGTAAATTAGAAAAATTACCAATGAAATATTTGGGTTGGCCACTTCATTGGAAAAGACCTTCTAAAGCTGATTGGTTAAAACTAATTGAAAAAGTGCAAAAAAGGCTTCCTACTTGGAAGGGCAAATTACTATCCTTGGGAGGAAGATTAGTATTAACTATTCTGTCCTCTCATCCTTATCAATATATTATATTGCATTATTCAAAATTTCTAAATGGGTGATTCAAGCTATTGACAAAATCAGAAAAAAGTTCTTATGGTCTGGGATGGATTCATGGAAAAAAAAGATACATTTGATCAATTGGAATAGATTGTGTAGAAGTAGAGAACATGGAGGGTGGGGTATTTTAAACCTAAGTGATGTAAAAGATACAAACTGCACTTAAAGCTAAATGAGCATGGTTATTTACTCATGGCCCTCATAAGAGATTATGGAAGAGATAATTAAAATTAAGTATAACAAGTTTACTAGGATTTCATCTCCCTCACAATCAGAACACACTTGCGTGAAGTAGGGGGCTTTTGGAGAGATGTAAGTAGTTTATATAACTTTATTCAAATTAATAATAAAAGACTTATTGGTGATGGCACAACTATAATTTTTGGAATGATGTTTGGTATCAAAACTGCCCATTGAAATTGCAATACCCATTGGTATATCAAAAAGTAAAAAATGATACTACCTCAATTGCTCAAGTCTACAATCAAGGTCAATTTAGATTACAATTAACAAGGGGTGTTAGTTCAGCTATGGGAGTTCAAAAGGATCAAATTATTTTTTGTGCTTCATAATATACAATTCACAGACAAAATTGATTCATCAAGATGGGGTTTAGAACCATCAGGGATGTATACAGTTAAATAACTATATAACTTTCTGAATTTTGAAGGAATTAGAGTTAACTTATCACATTCAGTTTGGCCTTTAAAATCCCATTAAAATTTAAGCTCTTTATGTGGTTGGTTATTAATAATAAAATCCTGACTAGAGATAATCTACAGAAAAGAGGGTGCACAGATCAAATAAATTGTGTATTCTGTTAGGATACTAAATCAGTAGATCATTTATTTATTAAATGTGGGGTTAGTTTATCATTTTGGACTATTATAAATAATAGCTTTGTTAATAGATCCTTTCTGAATCTAAATTCTTTACAAGATATCTGGATTTCTATTATCAATATGAACTCTATAGACATGAAATATTAGGCTACATTATTGGCTGCATTTTTATGGATTATATGGAATGAGAGAAATAACATAATATTTCAACAGGCACATGTTAAGGAACATAAAGCCATTCAATGGCTAGTACTTGGTTTATTTAAATATTTGAACAGGTGCCTCCTTCAAATGGGCACATCAATTTAGAACTGAAAGGGAGGAAAGAGATGATTCAGTGATGGAAGATTATGAAGACACTGATGATAGTGAAGATGAAGATCTGTTGGGAAACTAAACTAAACAGATATTATGATGATTTTTGTGAATCAAGTTGTTTGTGGATGTCTCAGTTTTTGTTTTTGTGATAGACTGAAGGGTATTTTGGATTTGAAATAGGATAGAGATAAATGAAGTTGAAGGTTAGCCAATGCAGATTAAGGGGCTGCTTTTGGAAATTTTGTAATAGGGGTAATAGTGAGACATCCTCCAAGTAGTTAAGAGAGATTTTTTAACTTTTATGTTTACTTTTATAGTACATTACTTATGTACTAAAAGACTATGCAAGTTGCTTCTGTTGTAGTTAATGGAAGCTGGGGCCTCATCTTGAGGCTACTCTATTAAAAAAAACAAATCAAGGTTCAATGCTTCTTTGTGTCCGTCGTTAACAAAGAAAAGGGAGGGCATTCATTCTCTCAAAAAGTTACAAACTTATATTTCAATCAGTAATCCAACATCCGGTTTTCCATAACGTACTGCTGTTGAGAGTAAAAATAAAATTATACAGTAAGGTTGGATGAAATTGTTCTGTAATATTTGAAATATCAAGCATTTAGTCTAACTTATTGACTGTATTAAAAGATGTAAGGTAGAATAGATAGTTTTACACTAATATACCCTCTAAAAGGTTGCTACACAATAATGCTAAAGACCTCAAGTTATGCAGTCCTTAGCAATCCCTTGTAATAAAATAAGTAAAAGGTATGAAACAACATACTGGACATGCATAGAAAGTGGAAGGACCGCATATCCTACGGTTACCTGCCAAAAAAATCATTTTAGCATAATTGAACATTGTACTTTTTCCATTTACTTTTAGATTGTCCTAAGATTGGGTTAGTCCCAATATGAAATTTTAGTCAAGAAAGAAACTGTACAGGTTTGGGGGGTTCAAGCTTTGTTTGGAGATCAACATGATACAGTGTAAATAAGAGGTGGTGTTGAGGGGTCAAAACGGCTGGCAAACACATTTTTATTTCATCATGGTAGCTTGCTATTCTTGTACCAGTCGCAATCTGGGTATGAGCCCATTTTTTAAGCACAGCACCGCTGTCCCTTGGATATACTACCTGAAAATGATAGTAATGTTTTAGAGAGAAATTTATTGTTCTTCATAGCTTGTACCTCAAGGTACTTGTCTGGTTATTGTACAAGTAAAACTCTAATGCCGACTGCATATACAACAACAACAACAAAGCCTTTATTCCCAAATAAATTGGGGTAGGCTAGAAATGAAACCCAATCTGAAATAATGCCGACTGCATATAGACCAGAAAATAACAGTGCAAAAGCAAGAAAAACCAGGCTCAAATGCCACTTGGGTGGGAACATCTACCCTAACCCAAAACCCCCTCAGCCACCAACAACCCACCCAAGCCTTAATCAGACAGAAACTTTTCCAGTTTCAGAAAAACAAAAAAAAAAAATCCAAACCTAAACAATGCAAAACCAGAACGAAACCCAAGCAGATATGACCAGAATTAGATCTTAAACGAACCTGACCATTTCAAAAACATGAGAAACCTATAACAAAAGGAATGAACGGATCTGAACCTAACCTACACCAAATCCCAGAATAAACAAAAGATAAAATGGAAACCCAAAGACAACTTCAATCAATTTTCTGAAAATGTTAACCAAAACTAACCATACTAAACACTGCCAAATTAGATCAATGAGAACCCGGAAGACTGACCCAGAGTTTCCACAAAGAAAACGGCCAGAACACGAAACAGTGAGTAGACCAATAGCAACAAGATCCGATATTAGTAACTCAAACATGAAGATAAGAAAATCAGAATGATGAAAAACCAAATTGACCAAAAATTGGAATGACTTGAACAACATTTGATCCAACCTATTCAACAGGTACCCCATCTCCACACAGAAGATGACACTTGAATACTTGATTCATGTTTCCGACAGGATGCATTACATAGTACAGAATCTATGTATATAAAATAAAAGATAAAATGTGTATTTACCTCAAGTGGGGGTTTGCGGATGTCAGAATCATCCCTTCTCATCTCAACCCGAATAAATAAATTTCTTTTACGGCTGAGGCTGATGGTTAGTGGGTATACATATAAGTAATGAAACAGCTGAGAGAACGGCTCGCATCGTGTCATGGTTCGAAAATCAAATGCCTGAAACTGCAATTAAAATGGTGGAAAGGTTAAATACCATGTCTACAGTTCTAGCCTAACCCAACTTGTTTGGGACTAAAGGCATAGTTGTTGTTGTTGTCATTGTTGTCGTTGTTGTTGTTGTTGTCTAGAGTTCTAGACTCAGGATGAATAGACTGCACAAAAGGAAAGAAAAGGTACAAAAGCATAGCTATACTTATAAACAGATCATCAAAAGAGCCATGATAAGAACTTGTATATGTATAATTGAGCTGTGTTTAGTTGTGCTTTTAAGCCAGGCATTCGAATCCATTTAAGAAGTTCTAACAGGGCTTTATTTTCATTCATTTGAGGGATCTATAAATGTCCATAATAAAACCAATAGTTAATAAAAATTTCCAATGTACTTGCAGAAAACATTGCATTTACCCTTACACAACGAAAGAAACCCAATATCCACTACTCCAATATATTAAGAACTCAAAAAAGTACCCATGTCACCACTCCTTTCTCCTTCACTTATGGAGGAAAAAAAGGATATTCTGATAACTTCTGAAGTAGTTGAGGAGATGGAGGATATGTTGCCAATTTTCAGAGGCAATAAATTTTATTGCTTTTGGTGGTAATGATGATCACAGACAAAAGGGGAACTTGACAATTACATTATCACTATTAAACTCTGAATGACTCTCCCCATTATGGCCATTTGAATAAGGAACCTTGTGAGACCCATCATCAGTCAAATCATTGACTATGCTGCCTCCTTCGGACACATCATCAGAATCAGGATGTATTGCATGGAGTTTCTCTACTTCCAGCCTCAGCACACCTTTTACGGGCTTGTGTACCTTCCTTTTGGGGTCCTATAAGATTCCAAATGTCATACAAAGAAATATAAGAATAAGTGCGCATAAGTTGTCAAAATGACGATCAGGTGAGGTGTGCAATTTAGACCTTGAGCATCCAAATGTTTAATACTAAACCACCGGCACATCATACACACTGGAAATATATGCATTCAACTATAGTGGTTTTCTAATCTGTCGTATGAACACTCTTTTAGTAAAAAGTTAAACACACCAAGAATAAAGTTAAACGAGAAAAGGATGTTAAACTTGCATATGCAATCAAGGGTGCATATCTGGTGAAGCTAGCATGCAGCAGTGCCATAATACACAGGAACTGCTTAATCAATCCTTTGGTTAAAACCATCTTCATTGTTTTGATAAAGCTTAATAAATTGGCAACTACCAGTATTGGTACCATACTGACACTTCATAGCAGTAGCCTTTAGCCAAAAGAAATGTGAAAACAAAAATGAGAGGAAAGTAGAACAGACACCTGAAGTGAATCCTCGGTATAGCTCTCCTTGACCTTGTTCAAGTTGGAGACCTCGACAATCACGGAACTACCACTGGAGTACTGCGCAAACTTACCATCAAGTGTCATCTTCGATACATTTTCCAAGATGTTGTCCTGGGAGCTGGAGCCAGAGACGCTGGTCGCCAGGAGACTGTTAGGGGAAGCGCCATCGGCTGCAGCACCAGCAGAAGAATTGCTGTTATTTTCGAAAAGAGGTATTATTGCCCATGCAAATGGCTCTCTGTATGGCACGACTCTTGACCACACTTGTAGTTTTTGCTTCTCGCTCTCCGTCAAGTGCACCTGTTACATTTTCAGGAGGAATAATAAGAACCTACCTAGCATTTGGTACTGCCACTAATGACACTTCTTTCGTTGAGGTTGTAACTCAGGGACAAGACAAGATTTTCTGGGAGGCATACTAAAACACAAATATGTATTTGGCAGTTAAGGAATTGATCTCACAAAAATTAAACTTCCCACAAAAATGCGAAGTCATCTTTTCACCTAATTAGCAGTCAAAATGATTGCTAATAAATCCACCTATCGACAAAAAGAGTTGGACATAAGAAAATCCAACCCATAGTACACCTCAACTCACATTTGCTTCTTCAAAATGAACAATGCCGGCTAAGATGCCCTTACTACACCTGATGTTACATGTACAACCTTGCAACCTGATCCGAGTTTAGACAATAGGTGGGATTCGAGCCAAGTTTAGCTCTGTAATCTTTTTCATCTTTTTTGTTAGTCCCAAGCCAAAAAGGAGGAGGGTTGTGATAGGCTTGGCGAGCCAACGTAAAAATTCAGCCAATCTTATGGAAATGAAATGGGCTTCATTTGAAGCCTACCCCAACTTGTTTGGGACAAAAGGTTTTTTTGTTGTTGTTGTTGTTGTTGTTTGTGAGTTTCAATTTGAGAGATTGGACACCGGTGCATTTGCCATATAAGGGAAGATAAGTGAATGGTCCCTCCACTCAATGACTATCCTCCTTTATCAAGTAAAATTTCCCAAAGACACTAGTAGACTTACAGGATCCTTGCGAGAATAAACAGAGGGGGTGACCCCTCCTTCCTCGGTAGCCGGCTTCTCCAATTGCACCATAAGGCACACTGATGCTGATGGTGTATCCAAGGAGAATACTCCCTTCCTATCCATTGAGATTTTATCCTGTGATAATCATAAAAAGTTGTATTAGAGGTGTTGTACATGTTTATGTGTCCACTACAACGTCTATGAAATTCTTGTATCGAGCAAAAGAAAATCATATGAAGATAGAATAAGATAACAGCCACAAAAAGTATAGATGGTACAATATGGAAGCTAACAAGTATAGACTGTAAAAGTATTGATCTAGTAGGATTCTTACATCAAGTGTGTCAGAAGGAAGAACACGAAAGTAGAAATCCTCTGACAGCTTCTCTCTCCTCTCCCTATTGTACAAGCATATTGTCCCATAGAAAGGTTCTACACTCCATTTTGTCATAAAATGAGCCGATTGGTCAGTTAATCTACAACCTTATAAATAGTAGTAATGTACCAGATGTTTTCTTACTAGTTTAAAGAGTAAGGCTAGTTGATTAAAACCAAGCTACATAATGGAAAGATTTTATAAAGGTACTTAAAGAGGTACAGGACATGTAACAACAATATATATAATTTGTAAATGGTTCTCACCAACTAATCCAGCCTGAAATGTCAATGATAATACTTTCACAGTTATCTTCAATCCACTGAATCAGAACCAAAGAACAAAAAGGCTAGCAATTAGAGATTGTAGAAAGCATATTCCACAATTATGAAATAACAGAACCTACACTAAGAATTTTACAAGAAATATAGGAGATGATGTAGTTACCTGTTATGCTGAGTAGGAATACTTTCAGGTACCCTTTGGCCAAAAATCAGTGACCTCTCATTCTCCCAATCAAATGCAGGTTCATATGCCGGCAATGGTGACATACCATAGTGCTGAAAATAAACGATCCAAAATGAAATAAACAAATGCACATCCAAATTTAACAAAAAAATTTACAGGAAAGTATAGAAACAAAAGATGCAATTAACCTTCTTAGAAGATGAACCATCTGATATTTGCCTTCCTGAGGTACTTGGGATGTTATCTTCAGAACTAATGTGCCTTGCATTAGCAAGTTGCAATTCTGAGGATGATGAAAAACAATAGATAGATTTATATAGAAGTAAAGGAGCTAAGAGTATATCTAAGTTCAGACGACAGCATCATAGTGGTAAATAAAGAGAATGTTTGTTTGTATGTGCTTTGTGTGTCTAAACAGAAGAAAGAAGACCGTCAGAACGAACGTAACCTGTTTCTATGTCAGTGTCAGGGCCCTCAAAAATTTGATTCTGAAAAGGTGAAGAGGGGACAGCATCATAGTGGCCATATTTGTATTCGTCCTTTACCCAGTCAGCCTTGTAGCACTGTACCAATTCGTTCAGATGTGGCCACTGATCCAAATTATCATTCAACTATAGGAGGAAAGCAATAAATGGACGCTTAAATTTCCAACGTCCAATTACTCGAACTTGCTTGGAGACAAAAAAAAATGGCATACCATAATAGTATTGGGTAGTCTAAATATATCAGCATACCATAATGCCTGATATAATACACGTAAATGCAGTTTATGAGCTCACTACTGAAAGCAGTTTACATAATATATTATAACTTAATCTTAATGTGAAAAGATCAAAGAAATAATAAGAGTGGGGTACCAGTGGATCATGCTCCAAGGTTCCACCCCATGGATTCCTAGGAACTCTTTTGAATCTCTGACTTGACAATGGAGTCCCTTCTTCCATTTCCTGATCAGTAAGCAGTCTACACTGAGATCACCAATAAACTATAATACATGAATTTTCCAAAATAATGAAAATGGAAGGCAAAACACAGACAGTAAAAAAAAAGTTTGCATCTCCAGACAAACTGAACAAACAACGGCCTCAATCCAACCAAAAAAACAAATTTTAAATTTACAATAGACTCGCAATTAGTATATTTCATACCAAATAAGCACCCCGACCAATAAAAACGCTAGAATCGGAAGAGACTCACCGTCAGAGTTGAGCCAACTTGAAATTTTCTCGATCTTTTCAATGTTTAAGTGCTGGATCTCCACTCTAGCTTGAGGTCGCGAGATTGCTAAAGAATGGAAAAAGGAATCGAACTTTCCCAAATTGCTCCAATAAATCTCTAATCCAGCTTCCAACCACTACTCAACTAACGAAATCGAACCCAAAATACGAAAGAAACGATGGACCCCGTAGCCTAACAGTAGCGAAGCAGGTACAAGTAAATATTGGAATAATTAAAGCAAGTTGGTAAAAGAAAACAACAAAAAAATCGAGTACAAGTAGCAGTACAGTGAGGCATGCTATTATTTAATCCGTGCTTGCAACCAAAGAAAACACCCCAACCTGTTATCTAGATTTACTTTTGCCCCCACATTGTTTCCATCTTACTTCAAAAGCCAGCAATAATCAGTACTGGTTACCCCTCTTTTACACTCCCAAAACAAATTACTGATTCAATAATACCCCGAAAATAAAATAATACAAAGAAATTGGAGAATAATCTGAGCTATACAGCAATGCATTACCATTTTCGCTGGTGCCGTGGTGCGAAGAGAGAGAGTTTTAGGGCTCTGGCTGGAAAGCGTGCGACGAGACTGGAGAAAGAGAAAGAGAAAGAGAGAGAGCTTTGGCAGCTTCTGCCAAGTTTCTCAAAAAGAGAGAGAGAGAGATCGACTGAGCGAGGGGGCGGAGTGAGCTGGATTTTAGCAAGAAATAATTGTTTGCACGTGGATTAAAAAAGACTGTGCCAGCGTGGAAAATCAACAACACTGACAAGTGGGGTCCACAATTTCAAAATCCGCGTGTTTGTGGGACCACAATCTCACTTTGTAAGTAGTGAAAGAAACCGAACTTACCTGTGAACCAGATGCAGCCAAATGTGTGATTTTGACAGCCTATTTTGCCGGAATAATGGTTTTCAGAAAAACTAATTACACTTGGAC